>PISX010005824.1:0-103530 GCA_004024625.1 Mellivora capensis | reverse complement strand
TACAAGTAGCAGAAGGGGGCTGGGGCACCCCCAGATTTAGGGCCCATGCAGAGGGGCAGCAGGGACTGGAGATGGGCAAGGAGTGGCCCTGAAGGAGAAAAGCAAGGAAAGCAACAGTTTCGAAGGGAGGGAGGCTCAGCCTCGAGGAAGAGTCCCCAGCGGTTACATGATGTGAGAACAAGGGAGTGACGGTAGATTTTGATTAGGTGTGGGTTATTGGTGACCTGGGTCATAGCTGTTTCAGTGGGCAGGCAGCAACAAAAGCTGATTGGAGGTAAGGAAAGAATAGGGGGTGAGGAGCTGGGGAAGTGAATGTGTGTGAATCTGGAGGAGGTTTTCTACAAAGGCAAGTGAGAGAGATGGGGCACCGGCAGGAGGGATGGCGGGGGGGGCCCTGGTGGCATTTTTATTTATTGATTTTTAAAAGTTGTTTGTTTGTTTAAGTAATCTCTACACCCAACGTGGGGCTCAAACTCACAACCCTGAGATCAAGAGTCACATGTTTTTCCAACCGAGACAGCCATGCACCAACCCCCCCCACCCACCTTGGTGGCATTTTTCAGACACACTATATGAAGGCATGTTTGTGTGGTGATGGAATGTCCCAGCAGATCAGGGAATGGGGACAATGGTAGAAGTGACGTCCTTATGTTGGCAAGAGGGGGCACAGAGAGCCCAGTGGGGGAGGCTGGTGACAGATGGGAGCAGAGGCTTTCCCTGGATTATTCTGGAAAGGAGGACCTAGTAGGTGGGTTGAGATGCGGTGAGAATGAGGGAATCAGAGTGGGGAAGAAAGGCAGGCTTTTTATTTCTGAGTCTATTTTTCTCCTGTGAAACATGAGACAAGGTGACGGGGTGAGAGAAGCATGTTAGAGATTTGAGGAGAGATGTGGGAACCAGTTGTCTTAGGCAGTGGCAAGGTGAATTTTCCAGGGGGTTGTAGGAGAGGCTGGTAGTTTTGAGTGCCCATCAGCATGATGAAGGTCCAGCCATCATGACTGCCTGATTTTCCTTCGTGGTTTTCAGCTGTCAGGGGCCGGCACAAAGCAGGTGGGTAGCTGGGTCTGACCACAGTCAGGGTCGTGTTGGGTAATGTGGCAAAGGTGAAGAAGGACAAGGGTGTGGGGGGCACCTGTTGTGGAACCTGGAGTCCTTCCCCCGGGGAGAATGTGGAAGGGCGTCTCACGGAGCTCTGTGCCCTGCCAGGATGGGGAGCCAGAGTAGGCCAAGTGGAAGGAGAGGAGGTGATGGCCAGAGGCTTCTCAGAGATGTTGACGATCCAGATCCCAGGGAAGGTACAGGTGAGATGATGGAAGGTTCAGAGAAGGAGTGCATGAGGGGAGGGAGGAAAAGGTCACTGGCCCTGAGGAGATCAAAGAACTGACAGGTGTATTGACTAGATCCTCTTCCTGGATGCTGACTGATGCTGGGGTGCTGATGGAGGGGAAGAGGGCGAGAGAAGTGTTCAATCACCAGAGCGCAAGGTCTGTCCAGGACTGCAGGGAGTGGGGCAGGCGGCAGATGTCTGCAGCTGCGCCCTCCCAAGAAGTTAATGGAGTAAGCTAGGGACACTGCTGGGAGGTGACACTTGGAAGTAAGGGGGTGCATGTGGTGTGGGAGAAAGTAGACATCACTGAAAGGGCTCTGAGAGAACGCTATTCTCAGAGAACCAGTCTTCTCGGAGCAAGACGGCCCAGAGAAGTGTCGGAGTAGAGGGCAGGAGTAGTGCGTTTGCAGAGGGCTTGGCGGGAGGGCCTGAAGTCTGGAAAGAGGTGGGAGTTGGGTTGGACTAGGTCATGGACAGGACCACATCCGGATAAGCCCCGGGCCAGGCTCGAGGCTTATCAGAGGCCAGAGTGTATCAGCAGGGGGCTGATGGGCAGGGAGCAGAGGGCCCTGAGACCTATGCTAAGGTCTATCCTGGAGGCCCGGTAGCTGTTCTGTCCTGTGGCAGGGCTTTGAGCTCCTGACGGATGGCAGAGGTCCCCCGTAGGGGCAGCCCTTTGAGGCTAAGGCCGGTGGCTTGTGGGAGGGAGTCCTTGGAGAGGGGTGGTAGCTGGAAGCCACATTCCCTTTATCTTCTTGCTCTGACCAAAACTGGATCTTCCCCCAGAATGTTGATGCCCCTGCAGCCCTTTTAAGGGGCTTTATCTCACACTGTATCTCTTGGCCAAGAGTGGGATCCATTACAGAACAGGTGACCCCAGCGCCAACCACATGGTTCACTCACTGACATGCAGACAGGAGAACCGATGCTAGGGGCCACATACACCATCGGGTTTGTGTTCTAGAAGCTTCCTCTCAGCAGCGGCATGGGGATGAGGGAGCAAGTATTGGAGAAGAAGGCAGCGTGAACCTAAAGAAAGGGTACCACTGTGAAGATTGAATTGAGAGCTGGAAGTGAAGTTTTCAGCTCCTGGCCCAGTGGGCTTCTCCCACTCCATGTGCCTGGGGGTGGGGGAAGGAGCCTCTTCCTCTGCTGAGCACCTTCAGGTTCCTCTTGGTTTCCTACCTGCCTTCACCTAACGTTCCTCCCCAGCCTGGAGTCTCACTGCCCAGCTCGCCCCTTCTGCCCCCACCCAATGGGAGCGGGGGGGTTGGGTGTTGCTGTCCTCTTCCACACTCTTGAGAATCCTGGGGCTTGGTCTCTGGCTTTGCATTGGAAAGGAAATGGGGGGATTGCTTGGGAACAGGTCTGAAGGTCCTTGTGTCCACAGCCAGGGTTGCTGGGGGAAGCTCTGACCAGGCTCTGGCCCACTCCCCATGTCCCTTAATCCCCAGGGCTAGAGCCCACTTGGCTGATTGTTTCCCTGCTGCATAGACAGAGGCATCTGAGTGCAGATGGCTTTCCTGGGATCTGAAGGCAGCGGGGTGGGATACCCCCTGACCTCAAGCTCTCCCTGATGATGAGGATGAAAGCCCGACTCACAGAGGGGGCATGGCGTATGCCTGGTGACACAGCTTCTCCTCCTGGGTTCCCGAGTCCGGGCCTGGTCTGTGCCCCACCCCATTCCCGCTCAGCTGTGGAGGGGCACCGGCCAGGCCAGGGGACACACAGCATCTGGACTGGCTTTTCATCTCCTTTCTGCTGCTAGCGCCGCAGGTGCCACCCTCACCTGAGCCTGATGGAAATCACACCACCTGTGTCTGCTGCTCTGTACCTCAGTGCAGCTCCCCCATGCGGGCTCTCTTTGTGCCCACTTCACAAATGAGGAAACTGAGGCTCAGGGGGCGAACCGACCTTTCCAAGGCCATGTAGTAAGTGAAAGAGGTGTGTTTGAAAAACAGGCTCTCCTGACTCCAAATCCAGGGCTCTTTCTGGTGCCCGGGGCTTTGGTCTCTCACCTGTCAACGGAGCCTGGACTGTTAATCTAGAAATTTCCTCCCTGGTCTATATTTTGTGGTATCTCGGGGGAGCAGGCACGTTCAGGAGCAGAGCTTGTCATGGAGGGAGTGGGGGGCAGGAAGGAGCAGGAGGGGCTTTCAGGCTGGGTCCCTCACTCTCTCATTCAGCTCCTGACATTATTTCCGAATGAGGTATTTATCCTTATCTCAGAGATACCACGACAGGCTCAAAAGGAACTGCTCATCCTATAACTCAACACTTGGTCCTATTACCAGACCATACCATCTGCAGCACATTATGAATTAATTAAAAATAAACCTGTAATTATCGTGTTAATAGAGCAATTATATTACATTGTAATTTTTGTGTTAAAGCATTAAATTGTTAAATGTTAAGAGGTAATATATGCCACGCTTTTTGTAAGCCCACTGTGGCAGCGTCTTCATTGTTTGCACATGCCGGGAACCTCTCACAATGGAGGAGGCTCTGAAGGGCCCCCCCGTGGTGGCAAGATGTGTCCCCTACCCTGGTCAGAACACGGCTGGGGAAGGACGTGGGCTCTGGACTTCCTGCCCTGTGTTCTTTTCAATTATTGTTTCCTTCCAGAGAGCTGCCCTTCACCCCAGCCTGGAAGTCCAGGCTGTCAAAGGACCTGCCAAATCAAAGCAAAAGGAAATTGGAAAAGGGGACAGAAGCCCTGACTCCTGCGTTTCTCTAGTGGGCCTCGGGCGGGCGTGGAGGTCAGCCTGGAGGGGACACGTGGTCCATCAGTGGAAGACGTGGGCTCCCAAGGCAGGGGTGCCAGCGTGTGAGTGTGAGGAGGGGGCGCCCAGACAGGAATGGGCTGGAGATGGGGGTGGGCACCATGCGTTCGGCCAGTCCGCGCCCACAGTACTCACTGGTACTTCCTGGAGGAAGTGGCATCCTGTTCCTAGCTGATCCAGACTCTAAACTGGAGATGGTAGATCCCCTTCTTCATCCTCCTCTCAGCAGCCGTGTGGCACCCACGTCTCGTCTCCCTCTGGAGGGTGCTCTACCCCAGGAAGAACTGAGGTAGTACTGCTCCCACCATCTCCCAGCTTTTATCCTCAGAGAAACACATAACCTCATGGAGAAAGAAGCTTCACTCAAAGGCTGGAAGCCTAGGCTGGCAGAGCTGAACCTTCCACCTCCTCGCCACAGTCCCCGTGCCCCCAGAAGAGTTAACCGAGGCTCAGAGTAGATCAGTGACTCTCAATCTGGTATCTCCCCAATGTTCCATTTTCTTAGGTATCTGGGGAGCTGGAAGGGTGAGTTTGGGGTGGAAGGATGGAGGTCAGGAGGCTGAGGGCATTGACATTTACTTGGAGTTCTGGCTCTCTGTAGCGAAGCTTGTGGCGAGCGGGCTGTGTACCATACCGTCACCGTCACACCTGTTTCCCGTGTTTCACTGTGCCACAGGCCAGTCTCGGGGACATCGAAATAGTGCAGAGAGGCTGGAGGTGACCTCGGGGAGCATCGTCACCCCACTCCCCATCACCCTACTTCTCTCCTCCATTTTATTTTCAGTGGAGGAACCTGGGACCAGAGAGGGACCAGAGAGGGGCAGTGACTTGCCCAAGATCACACAGCAGGCCCCCAGGGACTCTAGTCTGCACTCAGTGCAACTTTTGTCTGTCTCCACTCTGCCCTATGACACCCACACTTCCTGTCCAGAGGCCTCTCCAGTCCCTACCTCTCTGTCCCATACACCTGCTTGGCCTCCCATCTGCCTACATCAGGTCCTCTCTAGAATTTTCAACAACAAAAGAATGGCTCCCTAGATGCCACCCAAGCCCCAGGGATATAGGTAGGATCCACCATCCAGCACTCAGTTTATGGTATGCCCCGGCAGCCATATTCTCAATTAGCTTTTTTTACTGTGCTGTGGGCCAAGTGCTGTCATTGTCCCCATTTAACCCCAGAGAACTTAGGGGCAGTGTTAAGACTTGCCCTCAGAGTATTTTTGGAACTGGAGAAGGTGTCGGGCACTGGTTCCGGAGCTGAACTGCTTGGGTGTGAGTCCAGGCTCTGCCTCATCCTGGCCACGTGTGACCTTGGGCCAGTCACTTGCCTGTAAAGGGAAGCTCATAGTTGTTACCGTGTGGTTACGTGAATTGATTCATTTCTAGCACAGAGGAGGGCCTGCCAAAGAGAAAACCTCCCTAATATTAACCCTGATCATTATAATTGTTTGGGAGGCTTTTCTGCCTGTCCTACTGCCTGGATGGCATTTTCTATTCATGGTGGGGACCCATTTGCATTTGTTCTCCCCTCTGAGTCCCATTTTGCACAAATGTGAGAGGGGCATTGGGAGGTGACCAGGCTTTTCTGTACTTCATGTTGGACCAGGTTCTAGCACTTACCATGTGAGCTGGGGAATGTCACTTTCTCTGAGTCTCAGTTTCTTTTGTCTGTGAGATGGGGAGAGTGCTGTTACGAAGACCCAATGAGAACGGCTGTACAATAGCAAGCGGTCATATTTACAGTGGGATTTCTGACTGGCAGGTGAGAAATTTATCTGAAAGGAAAGGACGGGTCCCAACAGGAGGGCTTCCTGGAGGCAACAGATCCCAGCTCCCAGGCCTCACACTGGCTCAGACACCATCAGTCACTAGGGCCAGGCCCACGTTGAGGAAGTGCCAGGCCCCCAGTGGTCCCTGGTTAGGCTGAGGTCACAGCCCTGGAGTGGCCCCATCCCTGCCCCAAACTGGCAGGGCTAGTGGGAAGTCACCTAGAGAAAAAACCTAAAATCACAGCAGCGCTAACTGGTTTTTTTTTTTTTTTTTAAATTTTTATTTATTTATTTGACAGACAGAGATTACAAGTTGGCAAGAGAGGCAGGCAGGGAGAGAGAGGAGGAAGCAGGCTCCCCGCGGAGCAGAGAGCACGACGTGGGGCTCGATCCCAGGATCCTGGGACCAAGGCAGAGGTTTTAACCCACTGAGCCATCCAGGCGCCCCAGTGCTAACTGGGTTTTAAGTAACATTTGCTTCTAAGAACTTGCTTCTCAGAAGGAGGAGGGATTCCAACGGTGTAATGCAAGCCGCTCATCATGTTTAAACCTTTCCCCCTCTCCCCTCACGTCTCCCTCCACCCCTGTGGGAAACCCAGCTCAGCCCAGGGCTGTGTTCAGGCTTAGGGCTGAGTGTGGAGGAAGAGGGAGGAGGAGGCTCAGGAAGCCCAACGCTCCTGTGGGAGCCCCGGAAGCTGCTTTGCCTCTCTCGCTCTCTCCCCTGCTTCTTGGACGCATTCATTCATTTGTTCATTCATTCACTGGATTGCTCATCGTTCCTGCATTCCTTCGGTTGTCCACCCACCCTCCCATCAGGCCGTCAGCATTCGCTGAACACAAACTGATGTCAGAGCAAGTTCTAGCTGCCGCGTCATAGAATCGGCAAATCTGCCTGCAGTTCATGCCCTGCTATCTGTTCAAGGTCCCGGCGACCTGCGTCTCAGCCTCTGCAGGAAGGCAGACCAGGTTCAAGCCCAAGTCTGAGCTCTTTCGAGCACGCCGTGCTCTTCCTTGATGATTCTGTCTCCTCAGGGTGGTTGGATTCAGCTGCCATCCCCGGGCCCATGGCCTCCTCTGGCCTCCTTCAGGCTTGCTGCCTTTCCTGTTAGCCTCCTCCTAGCTGGCCTTTCCCTCCTCTAGTCCACTGTAGGTGTGGCTCCCACCTTACTGTTGCAGTCCCATGTATCACCGTCTTGCTCAGAAGTTCCCAGCGGCTCCCCACGGTTGGCTGAACGAAGCCCAGGTTTTTAGTCCTAGCGTCCAAAGCCCTCAGCTTGTTGTTTCTAACTTACTTCTCTGGTCTTAACCTCTGTTAACCTTAACCATTCACGCACACTACCTTTCAGAAAAGTGGGTCCATTTCCTCCTTCCCAACCACCCCACTGGACGTCCCACCACCGGGTGTTTGCTGACACTTTTCCATCTGCTTGTGGTGCTCACTATGCAATGGCCACACCACATCCACCAGTATACGTCTCACCTGTATTAAAGGCCCTGTTAAGGGCCACTTGCTCCATGACTCTTTCCCAGGTCCTCCCCCTCCCCGAGCTAGAATCATCTCGCTCTTCTCTGGGTCCTGGAGCACTTCACCTGAGCCTCGGTTAGGACCCACAGACTTTGCGGCGTGGGAGTTATGGACATGTCTTGGAGTTCCTGGAGGTTCGTGGCATGGCTTGGCCCCCTAGTCTAGCGAGGGACTTCTATAAATTAAAATCGCCTTTACAGAGCTGTCCAGTGGCATTGTTTCCATTCCTATTAATACATGACTTCGAAAGTTTGCGAGAATCTCTAGGAGTCAAGGTAGTTGGGAGAGAGGGAATGGGAAATCAAGATAGGAAATCACAGAGATCAAGAAGTAGATCACTTACCAGTTGGTAAGAGGCTATTTTGCAGATAACTGTCGCATGCCATCGTCACGATAACCTATCCAAGTGTTGTCGAAAACCGACCTTTGTGCTTGGGAGCCCAAGTGTAACACGAAGACAGAGTTTGGGATAAAGAGGAACCAGCGCTTTCTTGCTTCAGGGGCACAAGAGGCCACACAGGCCATGGCCTTCAAAAACTACAAGCCCTTAGGGAGGAGGGGCCTGGGGTGGTTTATAGGGAAATAGAGGATCCAGCCAGTTTTGACCGAAACTGTGTAGGCGCTACCAGCCTCCTTCATCACGTCTTTAGGGTGGGTCCCTAAACCGGTCCCTGAAACAAAAGGCTAAGAGGAGTGGAGGGGAGCTTTGTGGAAGAGAGGAGAAAGAGTACTGTAAAATTGAGCTTCGCTGAAGCATTAGTGCAGCCATTTTGATTTTTGTTCAACTTTGTGCTCTTAAGCGGTTTCAAGAGTAGGAAATACAATCTGCATTTTAGAGGTGAAGGAAGAGAAGCTCGGAGAGGGAAAATGACTCCCAGAGGCCACCTGGCTAGAAAGTGGCAATGCTGGGATTTGAATCCTGGTTTGTCTCAGTGGTACCACATGCTTTTCGCTCAGTCCCGGGAAGTGGCAGGGGGTGGTTGCCTTCGAAAGGTCTTCCGCTCCTTCTCAGAACAGCTGGAGCATGCTTAGGAAGAGGTTGGGGCTGTCAGCTGGGAAAAATCAAGAGTGGAATGAATAAATGACCAATAGAGAAAATAATTCAGTAGGCAGGATTGAAAGGAAAGATCCTTGCAGGGGTGGTGTGTGTGTGTGTGGGTTGGGGAGGGAGGGATCCCGCGCCTGAGTCCCCTCCTCCCTCTCCTACTTCGCCCTTTCTCATCTTCAACCCAACTCCAAGTGGCAGATTTATTAGTTTTAATTAACATCGCAAATGCTGGGAAAATGTCCAGATTCCAGCTCCAGGCATCACTGGGTTTCCTCGGGAGGGGGAATGAGAGGGCGGTGCCAGGAATAGCAATGGGGGGTAGGGTGGAGGAGGGACTGCAGGAGGGGTGGTCATCCCTGCCTGGACCTGTTCTGGGACTCCTCCACCCCTCTTCCTCTGGCTCCAATCTGACCCAGCCTTGCTGGAGCTAGGATGACTGTGGCTTTAGGGGAGGGGGGAGGGCCAGCCCAGTGTGGGATTATGGGGGTTGGGAATACTTGGCCCTGGTCTCAGCTCCCCTGCTTTGTGACCTTGGCCAAGCCCCTTGACTTCTCTGGGATGATTGTGAAATTCATCTGTGAAATGAACAGGATGATTTGAAGCCCTGTAAGAGTCTTGGCAGCTCCAATGTGTGATTCCAAGTTTCTTCCAGATCTTCTAACAGCTTTCCTGACTCCTCCCCTCCAGGTAAACTCCTTGGATTCCTCTGTTGGACTCTGCCCATCTCTTGGGATGGTCTTCCAGTCTGGCATCTCCACTCCCAACCTAGATCCACTGCCTCCTCTTGGAGGCAGGAGCACCCACCACCCATCTCTGATGTCTGTCAATACCGGGCTTGGCCTTGGCTTCATCAGCCCTTACTGGGCGGGGTTCTCAGGCAAGTCTGCCCTTCCGTTTCCTCCTTGCATAGTAGGGATGACAGTGCTTGCTTCCATGAGGTGTGTGTTGGGAGGGTGGGGTAGGGGTAGAGGTGGTGGAAATTCAGTGAGGTAATGCCAATACAGTGCTGAGTACATTTATCGACCTGGGATCCACCTGTGGTCACACAAGGCTGGGAGCCACCCATGGGCCCTTTTCCTTTGGGAACCACTCAGAGCAACGCACAGAGGGAGGGGCTGGTATAATGAGCGGACCAGCAACCGCTGCTGTAGGAAATTTTAGTCCCCGGCAGAGACCGATTTGTAGGGAGCTCTTTAGATTCCAATTCGACCCTTCGCCTGCAGTGCAAGCCCCTCGTCCTTAGCTTGGCACTCTCTCATGCTGTGCTGAGATCATGCAAAATTATTCAACTAAAATCATCCAGCAGGAAAAGCAACCGAGCAATCACGGTTTACTGCTGAGAAGCCATGGCCTTAACCCAGGCTGGGCAGCAGGAGCTCAGCAGGGCTGAGAGGCCAGCTTGTTTCAGTGTTTTCCAGAGATGGGAATGCAGGCCCCGCTGGGCTCCTCTCCTCCAGCAGGTGCTTAGCAGTGAGCCCCAGGACCGAGTGGCCAGACAGTCTGGATTCACCTTAGCACCAGGCCTTGCGGGTGGCTTCAACCAAGGCCCCAGGCATTTCTGAGCCCCCACTCTGCCAGATGGAGTTGCTGGTATAAGTTAAGGAGTTTGTAGTTCATGCCATTGTTCCTGGGCCCAGAGAAGCATGCCTCCTCTTGGGGTCTTGAGGGCAATGGGGAGAAGAGAGGAAGAAATGAGGATTAGGGGTAGGAGAGCAGGAAGGGGGAGAAGGAGGATAAGTATAGGAGGATATTCAGGAATATTATCTATGGGAGCACAGTTAGGCATCTCTGGATGCTGTGGTTGCTTATAGGGTCCTTATTCCAAATTTGTTTGTATCTCTCCATCCCCATCTGGAATGCAGGGCAGACCCAGAAGATCCTTGGCCCTAAATGTGCTCACCTCTCCACCCCTCTCTTCTCTCAACTGATCACCCATCCAGCCATTCATCCATCTACCTACCCACCCATATATCCTCCCACCCATCCACTCATCTACTCACCCACCTATCCATCCATCTATCTACCTACATATCCATCTACCCACCCACCCACCCACCCATCCACCTATCTATCTATCCATCCATCCATCCATCCATGCACCCACCTACCTATCCATCCATACAACTATCCACCCACCCACCCATCCATCTATCCAAACGTCCACCCAACTGTCCATCCACCCATCCATCCACTATCTATCCATCCATCCAACTATCCACCTATCCACCCACCCATCCACCATTTATAATGTTCGTATTCCATAACAAGCTTTTTGTAAAGGAAAAAGAAGTGAGAAATAAAATGTTAAAATCTTCAAAACCAAGCTTCTCCCCCATCAAACCTGCTCTTTCCTATCTTGGATTTTGGCTCTGCCATCCACTGAGTTGCCCCAGCTGGAAACCTCAGCCTGTTCTCTGCAGCTTTGCCTGCCCCCTCACCCCCTCTCCACCCCCCACAGCTCTTATTCTTCCTTTTAATCCATTTGACCTTCCATCACCCTGACTTCCTTTGGCAATTTCTCCTCCCCTCCATTCATAAACACCACCACCTCCTGGCCAGGGCAGGAGGGATCTGGAAGCTGGGAAGAGACTGACTTCCTTTCTTGATTCCAGGCCAGGACTGGGCATGGGGGGACAAAATAAAGAGCTGTGGGATCAGACAGGCCTGTTTCTAAGCCTGCTGCTGCCATATGCCAACAGTGTGACTTTGAAGAAGTTGCTTCAACCCTGAGCCTCAGCGTCTTCCTTTGGAGGATGGGAGTGTTAATATTGCTTCCAGATGTGTGAGGAGGATCCAACCAGACATTGAGTGCCCAGTGCCCCTGCAGGGCTTGGCACACAGTAAGGGCTGCACCTTCCCACCCCCTCCTTTCTCTCTGTCCTCTCCACAGGTGTGTGCTTCCCAGCCATCATGCTACAGAGGGGTTGCTGGGTTAGGCATCCCAGGACTGGCACAGGCAGGGGACCAGAAGTCATGTCAGAGATTGTGACAGAAGGAAAGAAGAAACCCTGCTTGGCTTCTGGGTTCTTACCTTTTTTTTAAAAAAGAGAAATGCTCAGAGAAGTCTTCCTGGCAGGGATGGGGTATAAGCTCAGAGAACCCCAGGGCTCCCCACAGGTCTTTGGGCAGGAAACCCCAAAACTCCATCTCCAAGGCAGACACAAAGAGGTTCCCCCTAATCACAAGCGCCCAGGGCTTGGTGGAAGAAGGACACCACCACTTCTCTGGAATGAGATCAGAGGCCCCTGCAAACGTGTCCAGAGGCCTCTGATCCCTACTCCTCACTTCGGCACACAGAATCGTTTTCCTGCTGGTTTAAGATTCTAGACTGTTACGGCTTGATGGGTCTAATCCTCCACTTTACAGATGCAGAAACTGAGGTCTGAGAGGGGAGTGGAACTGGAGCCATGCTTCTTGCCTTCCAGTTTGACGTTCTTCTTTCCCTTGAATTTCCAGGTGAGTGCACTCAGTACAGGATAGAAAAATGTCCTCCCATAAAAGCCAGGATGTGGTTTCCCTGAGCAAGGAGGGAGGAGCTGGCATGGGGATGGGTGGCTTCTGGCAACGTCTTATTTCCTGGGGCCTGAGAGGTGGTTTCCTGGGTGTTCACTTTATATAACTCATTAAGCTCTACAGTTATGGATTATTCACTTTTTGGTATTTGTGTTATATTTCACAATAAAAGAGGGTTTAAAAACCTCAATAAATCTCACTGAAATCAATTACATATGCAAAAAGAAAGCTAAAGAGGCCTCAGGTATGAAGAAGACCCCGTCCAAATTCCACTCCTGGCGGGTGATCTGTGCCCAGTTTCCCTCCCCAGGAAACAGGTGCGGCTGCCTTCACCCCTTACCCTTGCCATCCAGAGAAGTGAGCTCTGGGCAGGGGAGATGGGGGTGGGAGCAGGACATTTGCCAAGGGGCCCTGCTGTGCTTCAGGACAGTGATGGTTATCGTGGCTCCTGGATTAGGGGTCAGGTGACGGTGCCATGAGGACATGTTTGTAAATGCCATCCCTGGCCTCACCCTCAAGGTGATGCCTACTCTAAGAACCTTCTGCATTTCTGATCTTTCAGAGCAGCTGTTGCTCGAAGTCTGGTAGCCAGGGTCTCCTCTGGGTTCTACTTTCCTTTTCTGTAAAATGGGAAGATTGAGGGGAGGTAAAACCTATCTTCTGGGAATGTTCCCAGGAATACCTAGCCTCAGTTCACCAAGAGGAAGTATGTCATCCAAAGGCCCAGAGATGTCATTTGAATTTCCTAAGGTCACACAGTGTTCAGTGCAACCCTGAACTGAGGACCCTATTCCTGGAAGTTCTCAGGGAAGTGTACCTCCCCACTTCCTTCCTCTCCTATGCCCTTGGCCTGGACCCTGGGGGGCACAGGGCAGGGCTCTGCCTGAGAAGCAGCATTGCTTTTCTTCTGTCCCTAGTGATGCAGGGCTGACCCTGAGCAGTTGTGACTTTTAGATTTCCTGAGATTTAAGGCCAGGCTGGCTGGCGGCCTCCACCTCTCCAGGCTGTGGGTGGGAGGAGGGGGTATGATTCATGTCTCCTCTCCTGGTGCTTAATAAGAACATGGCTATAAATGTAACCGGGCTGTTTATGAGCTCTGCCGGCCTGCCTCTGAAAGTCAGCCTCGAAGTTGGCTCCCAGCCTGGCTCAGCCAGTGCTGCTTCTCCCTGTGGAAGTAAAAGGGGGTTCCCTCTCTGGCCCCTCTGCCCCCACACCAGGAACCAGGAAGTCTCATGGAGGTGGGGTGGGAGGGGGGCAGATTTGCTTGGATATTATTAATTCTGTTATTATTAATTTGTTCAGCATTTGCTAAGTACCTGCTCGGTCTGTCAGGTGCAGTGCTAGGGCCTGGAGACACACTGATGGGTCATTTCCAGTTCTGGCCCACAGAGGGTTACTGTATCTGGCGCAGACCCGTGAGAGGGCCTGTAATGACTACTCCTGTGATAAGGGCTCTGACGGCCATCAGCAGGAGGCCATGACCTGCTGCAGGGCGGGGCATCAGCAGGAGGCCATGACCTGCTGCAGGGCGGGGCATCAGCAGGAGGCCTTGACCTGCTGCAGGGCGGGGCATCAGCAGGAGGCCATGACCTGCTGCAGGGCGGGGTGGCAGGACAGAGTCCCTGAGGGAGCTGACCGCAGAGACCAAGGTGCGGGGATAGGGGGGGCGTCCAGTTTAGGTGAGCGGGGGTGGGGGGCTGTCCCAGGTAGAGCGAGCAGATTTAGAGAAGAATGGTTTACAGGGGCCAGGAAAGGAGGGGGTTGGGGAAGGTGTGGCTGGGAGGCCACTGGGGCAGGGCCACACCCGGGGGCCTGGCCTTTATCCCGAGGACCAAGAGGGGGCCTCTAAAGAGTTTTAGAAAAGGGTGGAGGCTGGGGGCAGGGATTGGAGGGTGTTCACAGGACGGCCTTAGAAAGATGAGTCCGGCTGGGCGCAGTGGGCCCCCGCTCACCTTTGGATGACACTGCCTTGCTCAGGAGCTTCTAAGGCGTGGCCCCCTGCTGGCAATAGTCCTAGCATCGTCTGGTGGCTTTCGAGGCCTCGGGCCACGTGGCACTGCTTGCTTGGCCTCCTCCGTCGTGCCGTCCTGCGGCCGTTTGGACCAAGAAGCGGGGTCCCCACTACAGAACCTTGTCCTTGTCTTGACGGTCCTCTGCATCCCTCAGTTAGGTCTCTGCTCAGATATCGTCTGTCAAGCAGGCCTCCCTGAACATCCTTGTGGAACCCTTAACTCTGCTTTCTTTTTCTCTAAAGCACTTATCTCTTCCACATGAGATCTTATTATAGATGATGCATTTATTGAACCGTACCCGGTTTCCCTAGCTCATAGGTAGGCCCCACAGAGGCAGAAATGCTCTCTGTCCTATTTTGGACCCCAGCACCTGGAACACGTCCTGCCTGTGGCTCATCTCAGATATTTGTGTGTTGAATGAATGGATGGGTGGATGGTAGTCAGGCCAAGGTCAAGGTCAGGAGACATCTTAGGAGAACATGAAGGTTGTCAGAACCTCTCCGAAGGCTCCCTTGGGGCTCAGGAGGCTGTTCCCCCCCTCCACCCCCGCCAGGATGGGCTCTGGCAGAGCTGAATCCTGCAACAACAGTCCTCCTCCTTCCACATGCACATGGTACACACACAGCCCTCCTCCTTACACAAACACACACACTTCTCCCTTTTACACACACAGAGTCCTCCCTTTCCACAGAGTCCTTCCCCTTCCATACACTCTTGTATACACACTCACACACACTATAAAAAACTATTTTATTGTCTTTACTCTGTTTGATCTTCACAACTCCCTTCTATTTTGATGGATATGGGAGAGGATAATGCTCTTCTTAGGGCTATCTTGAGGACGAAATGAGTTAATATATGGAAAATGCTTAGATCCATGCCTGGAAAATGGCGAGCCCTCTAATATCAGCTTTTTGTTATTTTGAAGGCACTGAGAGGTGAAGTGACTCATCCAAGGTCACATAACTGAGAAGTGTGGGAATGGAAGGGGCTCATACCAGGTTTCCTGATTCTTCAACCAGTGCCCTTTCTACTTCACCTTATTGTTGTTCCCACAAGAATTCTCACCCATCTCCCTCTCCCACCCTGGCCAGTAGGTGTGGCTAAGCCAGTCCTAAGCCCTGTAGACACTAAAGCAGGGTCAGCTGATCCACAGAGAACCCCATACACAAACCGGGAGTTGTCAGCTTGCTAAATCCCAAATCTGAGGTATTACAAAGCACTTCTTCAGTCCATAGGAATCTTCTGGCTGTGAGTTCTTGAGGTGCACCCTAAAGGTGGGTGTCTGTAATGCCTAGTCCCTGGATGACGGCATGAAGGAGGGAGATGGGGGAAAACAGTCAGACATCCAGTTTGCTGCTGTGGAGACCAGGACTGATGGGCCTGGGAACCTGCCCAGCCAGCAAGCACACTTGTGAACCGGACCACTCCACTGTCCCTCAACTGGTCTCCCTTCATCCCTCCTTGCTCCCCAAGACTGCCATGCTTCCTTTCCCCCTCACTGTCACCATTCCCTTTTCTTTTGACCTTTCTCTAATGAGCTCAGGGTTTCTCCATCTGGGGGAATAACTCACACCATATTGCCGGCCTCTGAGAGCCTTTGGGCTCTCTCTGTGTCACAGAGGGGCAGCATGAGGTCTACAAAGGACTACTTGTTGAGGCCCACATGGTGAACTGACCAATGATAAAACACATGCATCTGGTAGGGAAAGCAGGGGAAGATCCCCACGTGAACCTGCTGACTTCTGGTTATGCAATTTTGAACAAATGTTGGAATCTCTCTGAGCCCCAATTTTATCTGCAAAATAGGAAAAATAATACCTACTACATTGGTTTGTTTTGTTTTGATTTCTGAAGGTAGAATGAGACAACAGGCATAAATCACATGCACAGTCCCTGGCACTAATGAATGCTCTGTATATGTTAGTTCTCACTCTCCCACAAATATAGAAGAGGGAATCGAGTTGGTGGGCGGGGGGGGTGGGGTAGTGGTGGTGGTGGTGGTGGTGGTGAAAAGCTAAACAAAACAGAAAACCCAGCAAAAGAACCCGAAATCCAGGAGCAGTCCAATCAATGCAACTGCAGAAGCAGACCATGCTGTCATTGCTTAACCAATTTTGCAGAGAAAAAAAAAAATCAAAGGATAGCTACAAATGAAAAACAAACAGAGCAAAACCAATACTCATTTATCTACAACTAGTTTGCTGTCAGAGGAGGGGCAAGTCCCTCTGCCCAGGGACCTGTCAATTCCAATTGTGCAGAAAGATGACAGGCAAGAGATGCCCTCTCTTCCTCAGCCCTGGAGGATGAGGGAGAAGAAAGGAAGGAGGGAGTTCAGCTGAAGAAAGAAGGAGGGACAGCCAGCCAGGATGACAGAGATGTCAAGCTGCTCCTGTAGAAATCTGTGTGAGCTTCCCTCATCTGGCTGGCTTAGCATTGCTCAGTTTGCAAAGACATTTCTGGTTCTGCCCAAAGACCCAGAAGGCTCCAGAAAAGCAGAGCCATTACCAGCTGAGGTGTGAACCCAGGGCAGGGCTGCCATGAAGTGCAAGTGGCAAGTCGTGCACAGCACAAAGACTCCTAGCCTAAAGGATATGTAGGAGCTGAAATCCAGTGTGTCTTCCTTTAGGGTCCTGGTCTGATGGGGTGACCTGGGATATCCTTCCTATCTCTGGAGGTCAAGGCATTTTATAACTAGCTTTGGGCTCTTTGGAAAGCCCAGCCCATGGGACTTCTCTGCTGGGCCAGATTGGAACCAGAAGCATCACTGGGGAGTAGATATGCTCCTGGCTTTGGCCCCAAGCTGCCTGGGGGATTCTGGTGCTGCCACTCACTTACTTTGTGACTTGGAGAAGTTAGATATATGCAGTATGTGTCTAATATATAAGACAACTATAATCTAAATGGATGAAGATAAAGGAATGTAAATGGTGGTAAGGTTCCATATTCTGCTTGAAGTGATAAAACAATGATTCTAAGTAGACTGTGAAAAGTTAAGTATGTATAATTTAATTCCTAGAGCAATCAGTAAAAGAACACTTAAAGAAGTTATACAAAGAGATATAGTAAAAAAATTATAAGTTAAAATAGAATACAAAAAATGTTTACCTAACCCAAAATAAGTCAGAAAAGGAGGAAACAGAGAAATGAATAAAAAGAGATTAGAAAGATTAAACAGGAAACTGATAAAATGGTAGATCTAAATCAAAACACATCAGTAGTTACATTAAATGTAAATGGTCTAAACACACACATTTAAATGTAGAGATCATCAGAAAGGGTGAAAAAACCAACTCTGACCCAAATATATACTGTCTACAAGACACATCATCTCTCTCTCTCTATATATATAGATATAGATATAGATAGGTTACAAGTAAAAGGGTGAAAAACATATACCATGCAAATACCAACCAAAAGAAAGCTTGGTGGCTTTATTAAGATCAAAGTAGACTTCAGACAAAAAAATCATCAGAGATAAAATGTGTTTTTACATAATGATAAAAGGAGCAGTTCATAAAGAAGACAAAGTCTAAATGTGGATGCACTTAACAACAGGTTCAAAATTCATGAAGTAGAAGCTAGCAGAACCGAAAGGAGAGATAGACAAATCTGTAATTGTAATTGGAAATGTCAAGACTCCTTTCTCAGTTATGGATAGAATTAGTAGACAAAAAATCAGCAGAACTGATTCAATCACCTGGATCTAATAGACATTTGTAGAACACTTAACCCAACAAAAGTAGAATATCCATTATTTTCAAGTGCACGTAGAATATTCACCAACCTAGGGAATATTCTGAGTCATAAAACAAATATTAACAAATTTTAATTGAAATCATGCAAAGTATGTTCTCCGAGCATAATGGAACTGAACCAGATCGGCAATGGAAAGATAACAGGAAAATCTCCAGACACTTTGAGTTGAAAAATATACTTCTAAATAATCCATGAGTCAAATAAGAAGCCTTAAGGGAAATTAGAAAATATTTTGAACTGAAAGAAAATGAAAACACAGCATATCAAAATTTGTGGAATGTAGTCAGGCAGTAGTTAGAATTTGTGAGATGTAGTAAGGCAGTAGTTAGAATTTATAGCATTAAACACTTATATTAGACAAGAAGAAAGGTTTCAAATCATTAATCTTAGATTCCATCTTAATAAACTGGAAAGGGAAGAGAAAAATAACCCCCAAGCAAAGAGGGAAGATAGAGCACAGAAATAAACACTATTGAAAAGAGAAAAACAATTTTAAAAATCAATGAAAACAGAAGCTGTTTCTTTGAATATATAAATAAAATTGATAAATTTCTAACAAGACTGATAAAGAAAAAAGAGAGAAGACAAAATTATGAGTATCAGAAATGAAAGAAAGGATATCACAATAGATATTTAAAAGGATATTAAAGGAATAATATGAACAACTCCAGCACATAAATTTGACATCTTAGATAAACTGTACAAAAACCACAAACTACCAAAACTTACCCAAGATAAAACAGATAACCTAAATAGTCCTATGATTCATAAAGAAATTGAATTTGTAGATAAAAAAATCTTAAAAAAAAATCAATCTCCCAGTCAAGATGATTTTTCTGGAAAATTCTTCCAAACATTTAAAAAAGAAATAACACAAATTCTACACATTCTCTTCAAGAAAACAGAGGAAGAAGGAACACTTCCCAATTCAATTTATGAGGACAGTATTATCCTAACCACAAAACCAGACATCGAAAGCATAAAAAAAGAAAACTATAGATCAGTTTCCCTCAGGAATATAGATACAAAATTTCTCTAACAAAGTATTAGCAAATTGATTCCAGCAATACATAAAAAGAATAATACACCATGACTAAGTAGAGTTTATCACAGGAGTGCCAAGCTGCTTAAACATTTGAAAATTAATCAATGTCAGCCACCATATTAATAGGCTAAAGAAGAAAAACCAGATAATCATATCAACTAATGCAGAAAATACATTTAACAAAATTCAGTAGCGATTTATGATACAAACTCTCAGGAAACTAGAAACGTAAGGGTACTTCCTCAACCTGATAACAGATATTTATATTAAAAAAAAAAAACCAAACCCTACCACTAACATCATACTTAATGGTGAAAAATATGTTTCCCCCTAAGATTGGCAACATGTCAAGGATATCCACTCACCAGTGGAAGTTCTAGCTGATGCAATCAGAAAACAAAAATAAAGTCGTACAGATTGAAAAGTAATAAAATAGAACTGTCCCTATTCCCAGACCAAATGTTTGTCTATGTGGAAAATTCTAAGGAATCTACAAAAATAAAAACTCCTACAACTAAGTTGCTGTTTGGCAAGGTCACAGGATACAAAATCAACACAGAAAGATCAATCATATTTTTATATACCACCAATAAATAATTGGATACTAAATTTTAAAAAGTATCATTTACAATAGCTCCAAAAATATGAAATGCTTATATATAAGGTTAACAAAAAGACATTAAGAGTTCTGAGTGCTGAAAACTACAAAATAAAGATGAAAGAAATCAAAGAAGCCTTTTTAGAAGAAAGCATAGGAGAAAACTAAGTGATTTTAGGATAGGCAAAAGAATTCTTAGCTATGACATCAAAAACATGATGTATAAAATGAAAATTTGATAAGTTGGATTTCATCAAGATTAAAAACTCTTACTAAATTAATGACACTGCTAAGACAAAACATAGGCTGGGAGCAAATATTTGCAAATCACATATCTGAAAAAGGACTTGTATCCACAATATATAAAGAACTCTCAAAACTCAATTATAAGAAAACGACCCCATAAAAAATGAGCAAGAGATATTTCATCAGAATATATAGATGGCAAGCAAGCACATGAAAAAATGTTTGGCATCATTAACTGCTAAGAAATGCAAATTAAAACCACAATAAGATCTCGTTACCCACCTTTAGGATGGCTAAAATAAAAAAAATACCAACAAAAACAAATGGGGATGAAGATGCGGAAAAAGTGAAATTCTCATACATTGCTGGTGGGAATGCAAATGGTACAGTCAACCCAGGAAACAGTTCGGCTGTTTCTTATTAAACGTATATGTCCTACAACCCAGCAGTCCTGCTCCCTGGTATTTACCGAAGAGGAAGGAAGACTGTAAGTGAGCGTTCAGAGCAGCTCTGTTTATGATCTCTCCAAAGTGGAAACAACCCAATTGTCCTTCAGCGAGTGAATGGAGGTGTACATCCACGCAACGAGACACTCCTCAGCAATAAAAAGGAATGAACTGTGGACACACATACCACTCTAGATGTGTCTCAAAGGCATTATGCGGAGTGAAAAAAAACAATCTCACAAGGTCACATGTTGTATGGTTCCATTCATATAACATTCTGGAAGAGGTAAAACTATTGTGATAGAGAACAGATTTGTGGTTGCCCAGGGATGGGAGTGGGGGAAATGTGGAAGTCTGGGGGGCAGCAGGAGGGGGTCTTCCCTGGTGCTGGAACAGCTCTGTTGCCATGGGCACATGAATCTATGCAGGTGTTAAAATTCATGGAATTTATATATATATATATATATATATATATATATATATAATTATTATATTAATAAATTAGTAAATAAAATATATAAGATAGGTCAGGGAAAGAATGAAAAGGGCATCAGTACCTTTGCAGGCCAGTGTGCGGGAGGCCCTGGGATAGAAGAAATCAAGTTGCAGAGGGATGTGAAGGCAGGGGTCTAAACACCCCTCCCTGGCACAAGGTCCCATTCCAGAGCCAAGTCTGGGAGGTCCTAGGTTTTACTGTCAGAAGAAGATAGTTTCTTTTTGATCATCACTTCCCATTGTCACCATCTCATCAGGTCCAGCTTGGGAGCACTGGGAAACCCATGTTTATCTGACTTCACACATTAAAAACATCCTTCAACCCCACAGGGACATTTATCTCCTCTCACCTTCCTCTCGAGGGAAGACTTGTCATGCTGCTCCAGCCACAGTTGCCTGCGTTGGAAGCCAGGGGGCATTTTTGTGTTTCCCGACTTCTGTAAGTCAAATGAGAAGTTCCTTAATATATTTTGAATCTCTATGGCTATCTTGCAGAACCCAGGTGGCAGTCCCTGCCTCCCCAACTTTAGTCTCCCACTGCTCTTCCCCTGCAGTCCTGCGGGCTCCATCCATGCATACCCCAGCCAGGATGCTCTTTCTGGGGCACACACCTCACTTCCCTGCATAAAGCCACAGGGGCTTCTGGTACGGATGGTGAGGGGGCAGAAGGGGTGAGGGAGATGGGAAGTGGGGACACAACTTCCTTCCTTAGCCTGGCCATGTGGGGTCGGCTCCTCTCAACCTTATTTTCCTTACAGCCTCTCTAGCCCATGCCTCTCTTTCTGGATGTCAGAGCCCCATTCATGACTCTCCTCCAGATTTCTGTCCTTACTGTTCCCTGTGCCTGGAATGACCTCTCATCCCCTTTGCTTGGCTAATTCCCACTTTTCTTTCAGTCCCATCTTGGGCATTTCCTCCTACCAGAAGTTTTCCTTGACCTCATCCTACCCGGGATAGCTCATGTACCTGTAGTGTGAATTTAAAGCTTTTCATTGTCAGGGCATCCATTTCAAAAGGCATCTATCTAGAATGAACATATTCCAGCTGTATGACCCAGCTTCTAGCAAACAACCAGATGATGAAGTTGGCTGCCCTCCCTCATGAAGGCATGCCCCATCCAGAATTGGCCAGGCTCTGCCCTGTGACTGATGGCTGGGAGTCCATCTGGACAGTGGGAGGAAGATACCTGTGTCCCTCTGCCCTGCAAGCCATCCGTGGCTGTTTACGTAGCTCTATGTAGCAAGAGAATCCCAGTTTGAGCCCGAAGCCCGAGGTGCCAGTGTGGGCTTTCCCGCTAGCTTCCACTGTGACCTGGGATAAAGCACTGCCCCTCACCAACCTCAGTTTTCCGTCTCTGGGATAGGATGCATGAAACCTGCCAGCTTATGTCTCAGAGGGCCTGGCTCACGGGTCCTAAAGCTGAGGGGAAGCTGCAGCCTTGGATCAGTGGGATGACCAGGAGGACGGGCCGCCAGGGGCTGCACATGCCCTCTCTGAACATGCTCAGTCAAAGGCATGCAAGGTGAAGGCATGTTTGTGGGACGGCTGAATACCCCCTGCCCCCCTTCTCTGGCACCCCCTCTTAATTGCAGGGTGGGCAGCTGCCATCTTCCCCCCACCCTCCCTCACCCGCGTTTTGTTCAAACCCCTAATTTGTCAGTCAAGGAAGCAACAGCGCATTAGCGATGGGTGGAACGTGCCAGGCAAAAATGTGGCGTTCATTCAGCCTAGGGCCCGAGTGGGGGGGGGGCACCGAGTTATTTCCCTGCCTGCGGAGTTGGAGGTCGGGATGGTGCCTTTCCCCTCACATCCTTTCATTTCTTCACCTGGAGAGCGTGCTTCTGAACGGAGGCAGTCAGCGGGCACGCAGTGGGCGCTTTGCTTTCCTCTGACAGTTGCCATTAATAAAACATGACATTAAATCGGAGCTCGGAGGGGATAATTGGATCCATTTATCACGCCTGCAGCCAGAGAGAGGGCTGGCTCACCCGCACAGAGGCTGGTGACCAGGCACCAGGGGGCGAGCTAGGCACCTGAGGGGTGGGGGTGTATGTGTGTGGGGGGCATTAGGAGAGGCAGGGTCTAGGTTTGACACTTCTGACCCTCCCACCCAACCCCAGGGTTTTTAGCAGTATTAGGGACCATCCCTTTGGCCTCGACAGAGGGCAGGAGGCCAGCTCTGCTGCCAGACAGGAGACGTTCGAATTCTGACCCGACTCCTTACCACCTGGGCAAATTCTCTAATTTTCCCGAGGCTCAGTTTTCTCATCTGTAAAATGGAGACAGTTAGTAATTCTTCCATCCAGGGCTTTTGTAGAGATGATGTGAGCTCATGCGCTGGAAGTGTGTAGCAGTTACCTGGCACACAGGAAGGGCTTAGGAAACATTAGCTGTTATTTTATTCGTTGAGCTCTCAGTGGGAAGCATGGAATGTAGGATGGGTGTCGCCCACTTCCGGGGATGAAAGTTCACGGTCACTAAGTGGGGAAATCATGGGCTTCATCCTCAAGCAGACCGGCTGGGCACTTGCAACCCTGACCACTCAGCTCCTTTCTTGTTGCGAGACTGTAGACGCGTCATACAACTCCTCCGAGCCTATTTCCTCTTTGCATGAGGGGACACTCACATCCACCTAAGAGAGCTGTTTTAAGGTGCCAGTGTGAGCAGAGGTACAGCTTCTAGCTCAGAGCTTATCACACTGTGGGACTCACTTGGTAGGTGGTAAAGCTCTTCCTTTCTCTCTGAGAAGAGAATTGCCTCCATTGTTAAACAAAACATGCTATCTGTTAAGGTATGTAGAGGGCTGGGTTGGGGAAGGCAGATCAGTCAGACTCCAGTGGTGAACCTGCTTCGGGCTCAGCTGGCTCCAGGGGTTCAAATGAGACCACTTAGAGTAGATTGCCTTCCAGCCCCCATCTTAACCTCTGTCCGTACCCATGCCCTTGGTAATAGGACGTTGCCATTCCTTAGACTTAAGGGCCAAACTGAATTTCAGTTCCCCTTGACTCTGCGCCATGTGACTTATGTTGGCCCATGGAAGGGGCAGAGTGATAGTGTGACTGTTCTGAGACCAGTCCTTACAAGACTTTGCATGTTTCTGTTTGATTTCTTGCCCTTTCGCCATTCTATGAGAAGTACTATCTAGCCATCCAAGGAGGATGAGAGCCATGTGTTACTAAGTCAGCCCAGCTGCTACTGTTCCTACAACAGAGTGGCCCAGCTGAGCCTGCCCCAGCTCAGCCAAGCCCCAGCCCATTTGCACATCCGCAGGAACAGAAGCTTACTGGGATATCCTGCTGCAGTGGTTTGGTTGGGTACTGCACATAAAAGCTACCCGATAACACCAGGAGCACTCCCTCTCCATCTCTCAGTCTCCTTTCTCAAGAAGGTGCTGCCCTACTGTGGCAAGATGACCACCAACATATCCAGCTTACCTTCAACAGTGAAGACACCCCAGAACAATCCCCAGTAGGTCCTATAAAAGTCCAGGTCCTGACTCTAATTGACTTAGATTAGGCCAAATGTCTATCCTCAAAAAATCATTGTGACCGGGGGTGTGGATTTCTTTGGTGGGCCTAGATCACATGCTTACCCATGCACCTGGGGCCTGGGGTCAACCTAGAGCTCTCTGTCAATCCACATGGACTGAAAGGTGGGAGAGGTCCCTCCCGGAAGGAAGTCAGGGTGGCCTTATCAGAACAGGGAGGAATGGATGGTAGGCAGGCAAGAGCCATAGATGTTCACTACTGGAAGGCAGGGAGGACATAATTACATACTCAGGAAGGAGAATTTATGGCTATTGATGGCTGATTGAATAGGCAGAACATGACCGTAAGGTTTCTAACTGGTGGAAGACCGGTGAAGTCATCTTCAAGAAGAGACCTAGCGGTGAATGGAGGAGAGGGAAGACTTCGGGATAGAATCCACATAGCTTATTTGGAGGGAAAAACAGTAACCCAGCCTGGCTAGATTGGAAGAGTTCTTCCTTTGTGTTTAATTTTAGATTCCAGAAAAGTCCCAAGAGAAATGGAGCATTTCACGTTCAATAGGCTTCCCTAACTATGTGTTTTTAGGACTAATGAAGGAGTCCGGGAAGCTTGTCCCCAACAGGTGGGATGGAGTAGGGCGTGCTTCCATGGAGGAATCTGTACCTTGAGAAGAAGTAGGTAAGTCCCCTCCTGAGCAACAGAGTCTTGGGGGATAGACCAGGATGTCAAAGATCAGTCCTGATGCCTAGAGAAAAAAAAGCTTAAGCTGGATTCCAAAGCTGAGAGGCTGTCTCTAAAATGTGAGCGGTAAACATGTCTACCATGTTGCTTTCAAATGTGAATGGACTGGATTTGATCTTCTGGGACCTCCCAGGAGATTGCACAGTGAGAAGACGGCCATCGGCAAGCCAGGAGGGGAGCTCTCAGAAACCAAACCCTGCTACCACCTTGATCTTGGACTTCCAGCTTCCAGAACTGTGAGAAAAGAAATGTCTACTGTTTGAGCTACCTAGTCAGTGTCATTTTGTTATGGCCCTCCAAACAGAGGACTCTGGGGGAGAGAGTGGCAATAATGGAGCTGCTTGGGCCATGTGTTTGCTGAATATCATTCCATGTGGCCCTCAAGTGATCTGCTGGAGGAGAGGTTATTATTCTCCCTTCCCAAGTGAGGAAACCAAGTCCTAGTGGCTGGATCTGTCCGACTCCTTCCACATTGGCACACTCCAGACCCAAACTACTGATGGCCTATGGTTCTGACCGAGGAGGACCTTGGGGACGTTGGTGGTATCATGGAGATGCCACAGGACCTCCCTCACCCATTTAATTCCCTAAAGAATTTCACAGGGTAGATGCTGTCATCCCATTTTATCATTGGGGACACTGACATTTAGAGGAGTTCAGTGTCTTGCCCATGGTTCCATGGCTGGTAAGAATTTGAACCCATGCCTCTCCCACTACAGATCCTGCATTTGGGACCACAGACCAGAAAAACCCTTGTGGAGCATTCCCCCAAGAGATGGGAACCTGCCTCCTCCAGACTGATTCTATTCTATTGATGTCCCTTGAGGAAAATGGCAGCTGGCACCGTGACACATGTGGTGTTAGGCCCATGAGAAGCCATGGTGTAATTCGAGGAAGATCTCAGGGGGTGCCAGTTCAGAGAGTAAGTGGCTCCTTGCCCTGTCTTTCTTGGATCTCATCTTCCTCTAGGGAAGTCTCTCACTTTGACCCACCTCCGTCCTCTTGGTGGCAGAACTGCTGCTCACCACCTCTGTTACTCTCTCCAGAGGTCGTCCACCAGCCCAGCCACTTTGGTCTTCAGAAAGCCAAGCCTTTTCTCCTCTTCCCGGGCCTTTGCCCATAGTCGTGCCCTCTGCCCGGATGTTCTCCCCTGTCTCCACATCCTCACAGGACCAACCCCAATGACAGAGGCATCAGCTCCTCTGTCATCCTCTCTTGGGGCCCATTCCCAACCACATCCCCTAAATCTGCCCCCTGCTCCCATCTCTATCACTTCATTGTTTCCAGAATATTCTCACGACCAGACATCATCTTGTTTATTTACTTGTTTGCAGCTCTTCCCACTGTTTCTCCCAGCATCCAGAGCAGCTCAACATCTCAGTGCCCAATAAATAATAGTTGAAAGGACAAATGAATGAGGAAGGGCCCTTTAAGGTGTCGGCAGCAGGAATTGGGTTGGGGAGGGCCACAGAACCCCTCTTCGGGAGAGCTACATGGTTGGATAGTGCCCTGGAGATTGGGGGAGACTTCTCCCCTTCGGAGGTGCTTAGCAAAGGAGCAAATGGGCCGATACGGACAGAACCTGTGAGGAACTTGACCGGACCTAGGGAGCCTAGCCCAGCTCTGCCATGCCGGGGAGCCCCAGGAGACGGTGTTCACTTTTCAGGAAGCTTCTCTACGAGGCTCCTCTCCCAGGGGCCCTCCTTGGCTCCTGGGCTGAGTGGGGCTGGGCTGGGCTGGGCCAGGCTGACTGATTTCTGCTTTATTATGTTATGATGATTTCCCCCTCCCCGGAATGATTAGGCCTTAATAAATAACATTTCTTTCCGATATTGTGCCATCATTAATTCTGCTTAGCTCTCCTCGGAGAAAATTTTGTGGAAACATTCTCAGTGCTGCTATTTAAAGCTAAATTAATTCGGCTGATTATTTCTATCCAAGTAGATTTGTGCCCAGGCGGCTGGGGCCAGCCCATAGAGGAAGCGAGGTATGTGCTTATCTCTCTCCCCGCGGCCTTTCCCAGGGTCTCCGCTCACTCCTTGCTGGGCAGAGCTCAAGCTCAAGTCCTTCCTGGAAGGGGGAGGAAAGGGCAAAGGGGACCAGGATCCCGATTTGGGGGCACAGGTCTTCCCAGCCTCACCTAAGGTGAGGGCAGAAGTGGGAGGGTCCATCAGCCATGCTTCCTGTCACTGGCCTCACAAAGGCTTGTACAAGGGGCCATGTCCTTACAGAAGCCACTAGTGGGATCCCAAAGGGTGTGGGAGTCTGTGAACCAGGACAGGGTCCTGCCAGCCAAAGCTGAGCACAGTGGAGCCCACTAGGTTTCTATTACCAATTGTGGGGTGCTATGTCAAAATTTGGGTTCTGAACCTCCTGGAAGGACTTGGTGCAGCCAAAATGGGTCTTAAAGAACCGTGAGATTGGCAAACAGCAGTCAGGTGGACAGCAGGGTCCTGAACCCAAGGGCAGGTGTTTGAGTCAATGATGCTGGTACAAGTCTGCTGACTTCTCTCTAATGGGGCAGGGCTATTAGAGCTGGACAAGTTTCTCTGTAACAAAGCAGATTCTGTGAATTCAGAGTTCCATAAAATCACCAAGGGTTTGGCACAACCAGGCCTGGTTCTGAGGAAAAAGGCAGGATTCTGTGTAACTGGGTAAGTTTCTGTATAACCAATCAGAGTTTCTGTGGAATAAAGCGAGTCTCTAAATGTCAATATGTCAATTTTGGAACCTTTTTTTTTTTGAAAGCCAAGAGCAGAGTTCTGGGAAAGTGAGTGGAGTTCTGCAGAATCAAGCAGAATTCTGCATAAGAGAGCAGGCGTCTGGGTCCATGAAGAGGGCTCTATTGGCAAGCATGGGATTTCTGATAACCACGGTGCGGTTGTAGGTTTGGGGGCCAGAAAGCAGATTTCTGTGATATATAAGGACTGAGGGCTCTGCGTGACAAAGCAGAGTTCTCTAAGGGCTCTGACAGATGATCACTTTTCAATGACCAAGAGTCATGCCTCAGATGGCCTGGCCCAGGCCTGGTGCCTGCATCCTGGCTGCAAGGGAGACCAGGAATGTGACTATCTGACCTTTTTAATGACTGTGGTGGGAAGCTGGTCTTGCCAGAAGAAGTAGGGGACTCTTCAACATAGCAAGGGTGTTCTAATATGGATCAGCAAAAAGAATGGCGAATTTCCATTGTATCCGGCTTCCATTGTGCCCAGTCTCTCCAGCCCCAAGGCCTTTGTTTGTGCTGTTTTCTCTGCTTGTCTCCCCACCCCCACCCCATTGCCCTCCTACCATGTACCTGCAAACCCTCCATGTACCCTAGGTCTCAATTTAAACCTCATGAACTCAAGGTGCTTGCCCTGACCTTTCTCATGCAACCTTCTTGCTTAGAGACATCATCTTATTCTATCCCTTCCTTGTACTGATCACACTGGGAACGTACATATTGATCTGAGTGTTTGTCCATCTCCTCTCCAAATGCTTAGTTCACCCCTGTGCCTGGGCTTCAGCTCCTTGGAGAGATGATCCCTAAGTATTCACATCCATCCCCCAGGCCGCCCTGCATCCTGGAAGCACCACCTGGAGGCCCTACAGACACTACAGCTCCCTGTGTCCCAAACTGGGACTCCCCCAAGGCGAGCTTACCTCACAGTCATGCCATGTAACCAGCTCCGTCATCATCCTTCCATCCTCCAAACAACACATCTTGGACTCTGCCTCCATCACCCTGTAGCTAACCCAGTCTGTCCAATCTTTATGACCCAGCAGTCTACTCTTCCCCTGCCCACCCTCAGGCAGACCTTTCCCCACATTCTTTTCCACTCCTTGCAATTGAGCTACAGTGGCGGGCTGTGGTGACCCAGGAAAAAGAGTGTTATCATTTCGATGGGGGAATACCTTCCATTGCAATATGCAGGCCTAGGGTAGCAGTAGCTTAAATGATTTTGTTCTCATGTTTATAGGCTGGTATGAGCCGTTCAAGTTAACATGGCAGCCCCTTGGCGTTGGGGAATCCCTTCTATCTAACTGTTCTCCCTTCCTCAGGGTCCTGCCCTCGTAAGCATGGGCAAGATGACTCACCAGCATGTCCACTGGGTCTGCTTTCCTGCCAGTTAGAAGGGAAGAGAGGGAGCAATGGAGAAGGAGGGCCAGCCAGCCTCCTTCCTCAACAGCATACCCAAGAGTTGCACACGCTTCTTCTTCTCACCCACTGCTGGCCAAACCTACCTGCAAGGCAGGCTGGGAAATGTGCTAACTTCTGGAGGTCCGTGTGCCCAGCTAAAATCCAGAGCTTCCACCACCAAGGGAAGAGGGAAACACAATGGGCAGTCTCCACGGCACAAGTTTAAACATTAAAATAGCACAGACATGAAAAGCAACCGTTTACTGAGCTCCCGGCAGGCATGCACTTTCATTTGAACCTTAGGACCTCATTGCAGGCGGGAGTGTCGTCTCCTTTTCACAGAGGAGAACACAGGAGTGGGGGGAGGCGGGGGCATTAAGTGACTCACACGGGATCGCAAACCTGAAAGTGACAAGACAGGGTCCAAAGAGATGGCATCTGATGCTGGAGCCCAAGATTTACCCATCACACCACACAGGAGGGACATTCCAGGGAAGGAAGGACATGCAGGTTTCCCCCACAGCCCTATTCCTAGCACTTCAAACAGGAGGGGTGGATCATAGCTCATGAATATTTTTGGACTGATTGGATCTGCTCCTTTCTGTTGGTGCCTTGACCAACTGGAGAGGAGGGACATCTACCTGTTCTGGCAGGAGGGTCTTCTCATTCCCGGGGGAATGTGCCGACAGGGTCTTCCTTCCCTAACTTATCCCTCCCAACCCCAGGCACTGGCCCTGCGTCTCCACTTTCCCTGCTGTGCGTGCGTGTGCATGCGTGCATGTGCATGTGTGGAGGGCACACATTCCTCCGTCTGATTTTTCAAGAGTGAGAACTCAGTTAGAAAGAATTCTTGCCGTGGTATCCTGGACCTCGAATTGTCTCCGTGCCTTCCCCTTCATAATACGGGGAACGAGAGACTGAGTAGCCTGAGGGGGGTCATGCCTCTCTGGCTTCCTCTGGGATAGGCCAGTAAGAGTCCGCATTTATCAGCCCCGTAGCACAGGCTGGCCCTCTCCAGGTTCTGCATTTATGTCTCACCTGGTCCTACATGTTGGGGGCTCTTTTTAGTCCTGTTTTAGAGACAGGGAAATCGAGGCACAGAGAGGTTAAATAACTTGCCGAAGATCACACAGTAAGTGATGGAGCCATGAGAAGACCCCTGAGACTCTACACTGTAACTGTGTAACAGCACACTGAGAGATAGTAAAACACTTTCCTGCATACAGGGCCCTGTTATAGCTCTGGTGTATTGTCATTTGCCCAATAAGGAGGCTGAGGCTCAGCGGGGCTAGCTCTGCTCCCCAGTGGACCAGCCTGCTGCTAGGCCTCTCCAGGGATCCATGGGGTCTCCAGTTGGTGGAGGCTTGCAGAAGAATCTAATCCTGAGGTCCTTTTGGCTCTGAAGGCAGCTGTCTGGCTCGTCTGCCTCCTTTCCCTCCAGGGGAGCTCCCTGGCTTTCCTCGGGGACCCCCTCCGCCCCGCCCCTGGCAGCCCTCTCTCCCTTCCAGCTGTTCCAGCTGTGCACGTGTAGGTTGGAGTGGTGGTAGATGGTGGGCGTTGAGTGGGGGAAGAAGGCTGTTTATTTACGATGTGACAATTTTGATGTATTTGCTAGGGGGAAGAACACCCCAGCACCACGCAATTAAAAGACTGGCAGTTGTGGGTGAAGCTGGTCTACAGCTGACTTAGAACCCAGTAGATTGGAGAAAAACAACAGAAACGGCTTCGGCTTCAGTCCCTCAGCCAGGCAAGTCCCCTGTAGCTCTTGGATGCTGCTCTGGACAGGTCCCAGCTTGCCCAGGTGGGTGCCCTGACTAGGACCCTCTTTATGGGGGGTGATGGGGGACCTGTGAGGGGCCAGTTCTATGTGTTTACTGTCTTTCATGGTACAGTGGGTCTTCCTGGGGCATCAGGGAACAGAAGGTCTCCATATTCTCTATGAACTACTCTGTCTTTTCTCTGCTGTCCAAAAATGTGGCCATTATAGTCCTGTGTCTCATCTGAACTATGGCATCCGTCTTCTACCTCGCTTCCCTGCCTCCAGTTTTGCCCAATTCGATCTTCTCTACACTCAGTTTTTATTCTCCTACCTGCATGGATCCTAAATGTGTTAGCATGTCATTCAAAGCCCTTGTATCAGTCAGGTTTCTGCTGTGATAATGCTGTATAACAAACAGCCCTCCCCCCGCCCCCAATCCCAAAGGCTTACAATCATGAACCCTTACTTATCTCAGTCCTGGGTCTTCAGGTGGGCTAGGGCAGTTTTGCATCAAGCTGTAGGGTGGGTTCATGTCTGTGACACATAGCGCCCATCCTGGGATCAGCAGATGCCCAAAGCATGCTCTATACAGAGCCATGCTGAACCACATAAGCAAGTTTAAAGTCTCTGCTCACATCAAGCCCACTGACACTTTACTGGTCAAGCTCATGCAAATCATACAGTCAAGCCCACTGGGGGCAGGGAATATACTCCACCTCCTTTAATAGGAGGAGGCAAGTCACATGGCAGAAGGAGCAGATATGTCATTCTATTACAAGGAGGAACTGAAGAACTGGGAATAATAACCCAATCTGTCACAGTCCTTTATATCTGTAGTTCTCGAAGTCACAGTCCTAGGACGGGTATCATCGGCATCACCTTGACCCCACCCCAGACTGGAGACTGAGTTAGAAATCTGGGAATAGGGCCTGGTAATTTGAGTTCTGATTAGCCCTCCAAGTGATGTAGGCTGTAGTTGGAGAACCACTGCTGGACAACCAGGCTGACCCCCCCTTTTTTTTTTAATCCCCGAGTCCCCTAAGCTATGCCCCTCCCTGGAGCTTTACCTTCTCTCTTTGTTGGAATGCTCATTCCTCCTCCATCTGGCAAATTCCTGCTCATGTTTTAAGGCCTGAGCCAAATGTCTCCTCCTCTGGGAAGCCCTCCTCCACCCCAATGCCAGGCAGAATTAATCATTCTCTCCTCTGTGTTTCCACAGAACTCCTACAGATACACTCCATCTAGCCGGCCTCGGATTGTATGATGACTTTGCCTGTGGGACGGGGTGTCCCCCAGGGCCAGGACTCTGCCTTACTGGCTGTTCCATCCCCAGCACACTACATACACCAGGCACACAGTCAGTGCCCAGTTACTGTTCAGAGATTCTGTTGTTGATTTTCAGGTACTCCTGCTGGGCTGAGGGGGTGCCTTTTTTCTGCCTCAGGAGCCCGGGCTTCCCAGAACGTTAGGTGGTGAGTGTGGATGGAAGGGGGGTTATCGGTGAGGATGGTCAGGACAGCCCAGTCTGGGCTCTGCTCAGGCTCCAAGAGTCGAGCTGCAGGGAGGTCCTGGAAACCTGGGCATGGGCAGGAAGAAGATGAGGAGAGCATCTGGTGCCCAGATGTCCAGCAGCTGTCCTTGCTTATGGCAAATCTGGTAAAGCCTCACCCAAGGGACTCTGCAGGGCTGAAAAAGCTCTGATTGTTTATCAGATGTTGGGAAAGCTGACCAGCCTTCAGACTGGGGGATCTTGGCAGAACTACCACCTCCATCAGACTAGGAGCTCATATGAGGTAGGGCTATGTCTCCTCTGTCAGGCTGGCAGCTCGTGGGCAGTATGAGTTTTCTCTGCCCCATCAGACAAGGAGAACCCTTCTTCTCCAGTTGGGCTGTGTCCTTCCCATCACATGGAGGGCTCCTGGTTCAGGGACTGGGTCCCTCCCCCAGACTTGGGCATCCCTGGGATGGGGAGGGGTGTGTCCTTTTTAGTCCTCTGCTCAGAGGAGGCAAAGAACTCTCAATTTATTTTCTATAACTGAGATCCATGTGAGGCTCTGCTCCCTCAACACACCCATTGCTCTGCCTTCAAACCCAATGAGTATCCAGATGAGCTTTCTCCTCCTTTCCTGAAAACACTGAGAGAATGAACAGTCAACCCAAGGAGGAAGAGATTTCAGTGGCCCTGTGGAGGGATGGGAGCTGGGGCACCGGGTGCTGGGAGGAAGGTGGATGCAGGCCAGGAAGCCCCCCATCCCCACCCCACTCTCTGATCTTTGCCTTCCGGGCTGATGGGTACATTTCAAGGGAAATTGAATCTGTACCTCTCAGCTTCATTTGCGTTTAACACATCTGGTTGGCAGTGGGCAGGAGGCTTTTGATGTCTGCTTCTCGTTGCCCAAGACTTTTTAAGCCTTTTTCCTTCAAAGCCAAGGAGACTTGTGTTTCTGCCAAGGAGTAAATAGACTTGCATACCCTCCAGTGCCTTAGTCTTTGGAGACCCAGCTCCCAAATGCCCTGAGGGCTGGAGGCCCTTCTTCACTCGCCCAGCCTGCCAACAGCTTGTGCGGGTCTTAGCGTGGGGAAAGCTTTCAGAAAACTGTCTTTGCTAGCATGGGATCAGGAGCCACCATGGGAGATTTCAGGATTGAGCTCACCAAGCTCATCCTTCTAAGAACTGAGGGAAGGGGCCTGCATTCCTGCCAGGGCTTCTTGGCAGGTGTTCAGCTTCCGTGTGATTTCCCCAGTGTCCCTACCTCCCCCGCCTCTAAAGTCATCCTTAAAATGGTGTTCTTGTTCGTAATATGGGCAATTGATGATTTCTCAATCTCATGGAAAGCATGAATACAGCTTCTTTAGAAAGCTTGGCTGTTTTTATTGATCTGGAAGCATCTTCACAATTAATGGGCAGGCTTGCTGTGCGAGGCAGCTTAGGTGTGGCAGGCTTCCTTCTGGAATAAATTGGTGCCCCCCCCTCAAAGAAATTTTGCAAGAGACACAGGAAAACATGTAGGCCCCTTCTGTCCAGTCCCACTGCCTCTGCTTCCTGGCTCCCAGTCTGATCTCAGCCCCGTCTCTACTCCTCTGGAGACTCTGAAGGGAGGAGTCCCACTTTGGACCCTGCCCTGAGTGAAGGCAGCTGTGGTCATTTCTCTGGTTGAAGCAGTGAGGAGCTTCACAGGAGAGGAACTGTGGCCTCTTCCCTTGTTCACATGGCAGGCCTATGGACACTGGAATTGGGGGGTCTTATGACATTTGGATGGTTTTCAATGCTTTAGCAGGGACTGGGGCATCTCTATGTCCTCCTTCCCACTCTCTGTGTACCCAAACATCTCCATGAGGGGTTGGCATGTGGCTCTCGGCGGCTTCAGCCCAGCCTGGTGCTCCACGGTCTGGAAGGAGGTGGAATGTGAGCCTGGTTAACAGGGGTCTTGGGTGTTCTGAGAATAGAGGAGGAGCAGCACATATGGAAAATGGGGCCCTTGTGTTTGGTTGTGGGAGCCTGAGCCTAGGGGAGGCTCCATCCTAAAAGGATAGGCCCAGTTCTTTACAGGAATGGAGGGGATAGTTGTCAGCCTTACCATAGTGTTGGAAGCAGGGACCGCTGGAGACTTTGGCCCCAGGAGCTGAGATTGGAGTAGATTGGATTAGTTCCCTTTTCATTGTTTTATGGTGACCGAAGTGGGCAAGGTAAGCAAGAGAAGGGGCTCCCCGAGGGCTGAGCCACAGAATGAGCGTGATCTATATGACATCTTAGATGTCAACTAGAAATTGAAAGAGCCTCAGCAGACCCCAGCTAAACTCCTGTGACCCAGGGATGGGCACACAGCACGGTGGGGATGGAGTCGGGACTGAGACTTGGGTCCCTTGACCTTCAGCCTAGTGTCTTAGCCCTGACCATTCCAGGTCAAACTTGAGAAAGGAACTTCCTGCCTCTGTCAGTTGACACAAACACAGGGGCATCTCAGAGTCAGCTGACAGAGAGCTTCAGGGAGCTAGGCAACCAAGGGCAGCCAGAGAAAGCTCCCCCTGGGAGGCAGGAAGGACGACCCTGACCCCTAGCTGTGTGCATCCCCCTGGCCTGAGCAGAAGTTTCCTGTGCCTCGGAAGGGCAGCCTGTGGAAAGCAGGTCTCACTGTGGAGCTGAGGTCACTGGAGGAGGGGGCAACTGGCACCAGCTTCCTGCTTAGAATAGACACAGACTCATTATCTAGCGAGTACCTATCATAATCCCAAAGATGCGCAGTTCCCCTCCGGTGCCTTCAATCACCACCCTGAATGTGAGCGGAAACTTAAAGCAGGCGTCAAACCCACGCAGATGGGAGCTGACAGCTCGGTATCCAGCCGGCTCCCCGCTCCCCGCGCCGAGACACCTGGCTTGTGAGGAGGTGGTGCTTTGTCCTCACCAAGGCTGGTCCAGCCGGAGGAGGGGAGGAGGAAGCCCCATTGAGTGGGCGTGTGAGTCGGGGTCCCTGACATGGCAACTCTGATCCTGGTTGGGCTACGACAGGTCAGGGAGGCTCACACCCATCTCTCACTTAACACAGGGCTGCTGGAGATGACGAGCGGGATGCCTGGCACACGGTAAGCCCTTTATCACGGCAGCAGACCTACTACGTTCCTAGAACTCCATTCTCCCAGATGCTGGGGCTTGTCACCCCCACACAAACCCTGAGGAATCAATACAGCTGGCCCAGGGCAACCGTAATCCTATCCTCCCCTCAAAGCCCAAGGGCCCAGGCTTCTCAAAAGGCCTGTGGGGGGAGGAGCTCTCACCCGGTTTAGGGGTGAGGCAGGACAGGAGTGCCTTTGCCTCAGCAACCTGGGCTGGGGGCCTTGGCTAAACCCCTTCTCTTCTCTGCACCCCAGTTGCTTCACCTACCAAATTCTAGGATGGTTGGGTGGGATGGTCCTGCAGATGCAGGCCCCCTGGGCTCTTTGAGCCTTCCCTGGAGTCCCCGGGGACCTAGACTTCCCAGACTCAGACTTCCTCTCAGGAAGGAGGGATCCAGGAAGTGGCCCCTTGCATGGGTCCAATCTGCTGGGCGACTGCCAGGAAGCCACACGCCCCCTCCTCATTGGTCTCCCCATGGACACCGTCCGTGTGGCTGCTGGCACCTCCAACAAGGGATGTTTAACCCAGGGCTTCCACTCATGCAGCGTGATGTCACAGAAAGATGTAAGTTGGGGTCCAGACAGGCCTGGGTTCAAATTCTGATTCTGCTACTTCTAGACTGTGTGGCTTTAGACCTGTCCTTCTCCCATCTGCGGCCATAAAATGGGCACAGGAATGCCGTCCTCCCAGGGCTATTTGAGGACCCAGTGACACCCTGGGCATGGACACTACTTGTTTCTCAGGGGGGATTAATCCCCTCTTTCCCCGGGCACCTGGTCTCAGTGTGGCAGGAGGGTGAAGCTGCCACGTGGGGGTCATGCTGTGCCTGTCTCCCCAGGACCTGGGCCTTCCCTGCCTGCATCTCTCCCAGCCTGCAGCAGAAACCCCAGACACAGTGCCTCTCAGAAGCAAGGCCCAAAGGCCAGATTCAGTGAAAAGGTCATCTTTGAGGGATTTTTGCTTCCTTGTGAACATTTCTTTTTTGTTTGTTTTTTTTAAGATTTTATTTATTTGACAGAGAGACAGAGATCACAAGCAGGCAGAGAGACAGGCAGAGAGAGAGGGGGAAGAAGGCTCCCTGCTGAGAAGAGAGCCTGATGCGAGGCCTGATCCCAGGACCCTGAGATCATGACCTGAGCTGAAGGCAGTGGCTTAATCCACTGAGCCACCCAGGCGCCCATGTGAACATTTCTATTCAGGAACACAGAAGGAGGCGCTGACCAGGAGCCAGGCTGACATGAAAGCTGGTGCTCTTGCCGCAAAGCTGTGCAAGGAGAGGATTCGGGGCCCCAGGGCTGTTCCAGGAGGCCTGGCTGTCAGAGCTGGGTGCCCACTCCCCTGCAGCTCCCCCACATCAGGGGAAGGGTGGCAAGGCGAGGAGGGACAACCACAGTTCAGTCAGGCTGCCCTGGGCGTGACTCCCAACTCAGCCACTGGAGAGCTGTGCAGCTTGGGGAGATGAAGTTAACCTCTCTGAACTTTGGTGTCCTCTCCTGGAGGATGGGGACAGCCACAGTTCTCTGAGCACATTGGAGTGCAGATTAAATGAGGCAAAAATCTGTGAATCTTCATAGCAGATGCTTAATGGATACTTGTTTATTTCTTCCTATTGAGACGTTTTTGTTGAAAACATTTTTTTTTTTTAATTTGAGAGAGAGAGAGAGAGAGCGAGCGCGAGCATGAGAGGAGAGAGGTCAGCAGGAGAAGCAGACTCCCTGCTGAGCAGGGAGTCTTATGTGGGACTCGATCCCAGGATTCCAGGATCATGACCCGAGCCGAAGGCAGTTGCTTAACCAACTGAGCCACCCAGGTGCCCGTTTTTGTTCAAATTTGTTGTAAGGCGATTTACTGTTTGATACTGAGGACCCAACAAGGAGTAAGATCTAATTGCTGTCTCTCTGGATGCCACAGTCCAGTGGGAGGAGCCCTCCCCTCCCCTTCCACTCCTCTCCCCTTCCCTCTACTCCCTTCTAACCCCTCCTGTCCTTCCCTTCCTGCTTCACTCTGGGGCTGCAGGTGGGGACAAGGGGAGTCATACTGGAAGCTCAGAAGGGCTCAGGTTGGCTGCTGTTGATAAGAGGATGCTTGGGGGCACCTGGGTGGCTCAGTTGGTTAAGCATCTGGCTTGGGCTCAGGTCATGATCTCAGGATCCTGGGACTGAGTCCTGTGTGGCCCATGTCCAGCTCTCTGCTTAGTGGAGAGTCTGCTACTTCCCCGTCCCTGCCCCTTCCCCCTCCCTCTACTCCTGCTCTCTCTCTCTCTCAAATAAATAAATAAAATAAAAATTAAAAAAAAAAAAGAAAGAAAGAAAGAAAAGGGAAGGGGATGCTCATAGGCCCAGGGTATATAAACTTGTGTTCTCTGTCTCCTTAATCCCCAAGCCTTGTCTTCCCTTAACCTCTGAGTTGAGTGAGGTCCCTTTCTAGGGCTGTGTTGCAAACCCTTTCTATTTTGAGACCGGCTGAATATAGGTAAAATCCTGAGCCTATGGGGAACTGGAAATGGCTGACCTTCGCTCCCAGTGCTGAGTTTCATCCCCTTCCTCCTGCCATTCAGAACCCTCACTTCATTTCCTCAACCAAACAGCGCTCAAGACCAGGTTAAAAGGAAAAAGATTTTAAAAGAAGAACAGGAGCCAGTCTGGCTCTTCAGCCGGCCCTAGGGTTGGGGTTTGGGGTTTTGTGTTGGTAGGGACCATGTTGTTCCTTGGAAAGGTAGGGAAGAGGGCCCTCTGGTAAACCCCAGGAGCCCACTGCTGCTGCTTGCCAATATACAGCCTTGACTAAGTCACTCCTTGGCCCTCCCGTTTCCTCATCTGCAAAATTCATCTGCAGAATTCTGGGAGGATGAGCTTGTGGGCTCCCAGCAGATACCCTTGCCACCCCCTTTTCGTATTCACTGCAGTTCCAGGTCCCCCGGGCCTCTGAAGAAGGAAGGCTGGGGAAACCAGGGTGACTCCTTCCTAGAGGTGGGACTCCAGTTCTCCAAGATCCCTCCACATCCTGGCTCCTGACTGGGAGTCCGAGGTGTGATTGTAGCATGCCACACCTGGAGTTTCTGGAACAAAGAGACGGGAGGGCATATATCCCAGTGAGTGCCCCTCATGAGCTGGTGTTCTCTCGTCTTCTCCTGGGAGACACAGCACTTACTCCTGCCATGCTGTTTGCTCAGACTATCCGGGGGGTCCCCTTTGGGAATGGCCATCAGAGCCCCTGGGAGACTTGGGGTGGGGAGACCCACAAAGGCATCGCTCCAGGCACCTGACTTGGCTAGTTCTTCAAATCACACCCTGCTCCCTGAGGGGACAAGGGGCTGCAGAGCCTGCCAGCGGCACCATGAGTCATGGGTCGTGAAGTGGGAAGAGGATGTGGGTGCTTCCTCGACGTTCCCACTCTCCCTGGCCTCTGCCCCATCCATGGCCCTCCTGCTGCTTTCCTTACTTCTGCCCTCACCTTCTTCAGGTGTCCCCTGCTCCCCTGGGGTGAACTCCAGGCCCTCAGAAGCTTCCCTGTGTATGTGTGATCCCTTTGGCCTGTGCTCTCCACATTGCCTGCCCCAGACCCCCACTCTAACCCAGCACCCCACCTGTTGCTTTATAAACTCGAGTTTCATTTTCATGCTTTCCTGGGTGCGTTTGTGGATGTGGAAGCCTGGAAGGGCTTTCTGTCCCTGGTTGGGCCAGCTTCTTATTCAAACCAGAGCTCCGGCGTTAGTGACTCAGGACTGCCCCCACCCCCACCCCCTTCCTGGTCCCCTCTTGCTTCCATCCAGCACAGGTCCCAGTGTGGGCTTCTCCCCTCTGTGGGCTTCTGTGGCCCGCCACCTCCGTGAGACCCACAAGTGAAGAATTATTATGATTTTTAAAAAAATTATTAAATCTCTGTATCCTTAGGGCCTCGAACAAAGCGTGGCAGAGTGTAAGGGCTTGACAGATAACTGTGGATGCATCCATAGAGAGGGTGCAGACTGTCTGGAGTCTACCAGTATAGGGAAGAATGAATAATAAACCAGCTTATTGAGTGTTTACTATGTGCCAGGCATTCTAATGACAACAGATGACATATATTGCGAGGGTATACTGTGCAAGCAGGATGATATTTATTCCTCACAATAACCAACAGAGGTAGGTAGTTCCAAGATCCCTCTTTTATATAGATATGGAAACCGAGGCATGGGGAAATGCCAACACTTTGTGACAGCTTATTCACCAACTGAGGCTGTGTGCTTCAGAGCCCAAACTTTGCCAGGCTCTGGGCCTACCCGTCTCCAGCTAGGGCACCAGTTGTGAGGCCTGGAAACGTCTCGAGGACCATCTGCCATGGTCTCTTTACATAGTGGGAAACTGAGGCCAGGGCCAGGAGAGGTTGGCTGGGCCGCCCCACTCTTGCTGTCGGCTATGTCTGTTGCCTGGCTCCCCCCCGGCCATGCTTTTGGCTTCCTCCTCAGAAAGAGGAGATGGGGGTCCCCCTCGTTGGACCCTGCTCATTCTCAGCCCTGTTTCCAGGCCGATGTTTTCTGGGCAGCGCCCCCCTGATGCGGCTTTGTTGCCATAGAGACCATGGTGGGTACAGGTGTATCTACACGATGGTGAAGGATACAGCTCCAGTTCCTTCCCTCTGAGAGCTTAGAGGTGCACAGATAGATAGGTAATGGGACTTGCAAACCCCCCGGGCACATGCCAAAGGACCGGGTTAGGCTTCCGGTGTGGGCGGGGCTGGGCGGGGCTGGGACTGGAAGGGCTGGGAAGGGAGGGTACAGGACTCAGAGCCTGGTTCCCTTGAGTGGAAAAATTTCCCCTCAAAATTCCTGCTTCAGAGTCCACAGCGCCAGAACATCATCATCTAAGCCCCGGCCTCGTCTTTCCAGAGCAAGGAAGAGAAAGGGATTTCATCTTCTTTGGAGCAGGGGTCATCTTTTATTTTCCATTTTTAACTTGAAAAATATATTGAAAATACACACCCCAAGGAAAAAGTCACCCCCAGGGCCACTACATAAAATTACCCCCAAATAAATTAAAATAGACACTCCCCTCCAAAGTAAGACCTATCGCTCAGAGGTTAAAAACTAACAGTTTGTGAAAACTACTAATTATTTCTATGCTTAGACAGAGATATCCATCTCTCTCTAAATACATTCATATCTGTAAAAACACATTGTATTGAATTGGAATCATACTCTGCAAATTGGCTTACATCTTGCTTTTTTAACTTCACAGTGTATCTTGGAGATTTTCCATATCGGTAAGTATCAATCTATTTTATATTGCCGTGGAGGGGATTAAGAGTAGAGAAAGAGGCGGACTGAAGCAGGACAGTCCTGGGGGGGCGGGGTCCCTGAAGGAGGTAGGGGGTGACCTGAACGACAGAAAAATCGTGCTTATTATATAATTCCAGTGTGCGGGGTATGGTAATCCCATCATCCCATTTTCTTCCCTCACAATCTACAAAGGAGATCTGATCTTCTCCTGTTTACAGATGCAGAAATGAGGCCCAAGTTCAGAACCATGGGATGCAGAGAGAAACCAGGTCTTGGTTCTGATTCCCGACTGGCAACCACCAAGCCTGTGGGATTCCCCCACCCCAGCTAAGGCAAGCTGTGCAACCTCTGGTGGGTGGGGTCTGGGGGAGCCCCTTCCCCTTTCCAAAGACCCCTCTGTCCTTTCTCTTCCGGGAGTCAGAGCCAGGTGGAGCTCTGTGCTCCACAGAGCACTTTGGAATTCATAAAATGGTAATTTATTGAACAAGTCTTTGGAGAAGGGAAGTAATGAAAACCGCTATATAAATTACGAGGCCATTGGTGTTATATGGCTGGAGCTAATGCTGTTAGTCCCCAGAAAGGTGCAGGGAGCCTCCCCCGACTCCACCCTTCTTGGCCAAGCTGTCAGCCCCTGGGAAAGAGCCTTCAAGAACAAGAGGCCGGTGGGTCCCCCAGACAGACAGGCCTATGCCTGGGCTCAGCTGGGGAAGCTCCTCCTTGCTGCGGTGGTGAGAATCGTGATGGGACCCAGGGTGCTGCGTCGATGGACCAGGGCCCCGTGAGTTGGGGTACTTACCACTGCTGCACCTCCCCAGCCTGAAGATCCCCGTTCTCTTCCCTGCCGACATTTTAATTCTGGCATTATGACGCCTCTTCCATGTAATGTGGCCCCCCTTTTGCCCCTGAAAAGCTGTTAACTTGACTTTCCCTAGAAATCAATGGCCTCTTAGAATTGAAGAAATGTTACATTCTTGTTTCTCTTGTATGTTTATGGCCATTAGGATTTGCAGGCCTGGATGCCACCAGCTGGTCCTTCCCTCATGGGAAACTGGTTCCTGGGGGGGAGGGCACGTGCCATGTGACCCCAAGCACGTGGCCCTCAGTCTGGCGTGTCTGAAACTGAGGATTTCCCCGGATGTGGGAGCTTTAGGGCTACAAAGGGGCAAGTCCAGCTGCTGTCTCTGGGCCCTGACTTCCTTCCCCCATCTGCTGGGGACGACTGCCATATGAAGGCATGACAGGTTTGTCAGAGACAAGCAGCCCCCCGCCATGCAGGGTCCCTCTGACACGGCCACGAGGACTTAACCTGAATGACCCGGATGGCAGTGTCTGTGAGCAGGAACCCAAGGCTGTGGGGGTGGCTCGTCCTCTTGTCTGGTGACCCATTTCCACGTGGCCCGGGGAGTTGGCCAGAGTCACCGCTTGGCGTTTGTGGGATTTTCCTTCTCACTGGGTTCTCTCCTCCAGGAAATAGAAAGATCGCATCTCAGAGATCTGAGTGACAGATAGAAGAAATGAGGCCCAGAGAAGTTAAAGACTTTCCACACAGCACATCCTTGCTAGGCCCAGAAGGGGAGGGATGTGGAGTCAGGCCACTTGTTCCCTGTGAATGTCCTGCTCTAGCTTTCCTGATTCAGTTACTTGGGAAGAAGTGGAGGTGGAGGAGAGGAGGGGGTGGTGCTTGAGAAGGCCTGGGGCCTGGCTGCTCTCTGCTAATGGCCTTTCAGGTTGAAAGGGAGCTGGGATTTAGGTCTTACTCCAGGCTTTCGCTGTGTGATCTTGGGCTGCTTGCATACCCTGTCTGGGCCTCAGTTTTCCCACCTATAAAATAGGGAATTTGGGTAAATAAAGTAGTTTCTAAAGCAGTTTGCAAATTGGAGCCACTAAAGTGGGTTGTTAAAATACGATTCCCTGGGCCCCACCCTTGGCCAAGTCCCCCGGGGAGAGGGCTCAGAAACCTCTGAATTTAACCAGCTTCCCAGGTGACTGGATGCAGTTAATGTCTGAGCTGATATTTGGACACTGTGGGCTGGGTGACCAGGAGGTGGGTGGGAGAAGCCAGACTGTGTGAGCCTGGTGGGAGTGGGGTTTGAGGAGGGATTATAGGGGAACATGGGAAGTACAGTGCTGGGCTTCAGAACAGCTGACATTTTTGTCTCTTGGTTGTGTGACCTTGAACAAGTTACTTAACCTCTCTGAGCTTTCATTTCCTCATCTATAAAAAGTGGGGTAATAATAATAATTCCCTAGAAGGGCAGTAGAGAGGATTAAATTCTATGATCGATGGGGGTAAGATTCCTATTTATGGACCACACATCTCCCATGTCAGCCCCTCCCAGTTTGGCCCACCCCCTCCTGTGGTCCTGACTGAGTCTGGCTCATAGATCTGTCCTCTGGAATCTGGGGGACCAGAGGGTGAGCCACAGGGCCAAGGAGAGCAGGGGAGGGGCTTGGCAGAGGAGGAGAAGGAGAGGAACAGCAGAGAGAGAAGGGAGGGAGTGGGAAAAGGCGGAGGGTCCTCTGGGGACTGAAATATGGCTCCTTCATTCCGGAATGTGCTTCTTAATCAACTTAATGGGCCTCTGACTGAGCAGGGGCCTCAGAAGCTAGGAAAGATGGGGATGGCAGCCCAGGCTGCCCACTCCAGGGCTCCAGAGAAGGGTTCTGCCGTGGGGGGGAGGCTGGAAGCTGGGCTGGCTGTTGAGAACTTCATCATTTTCCCTCCTGACCCTTGACCTAGCCCCGGCCTGGCTCCTCCTGGATTTGGTGGGAACTGGGAGCTCCGACCCTGGCCTTTAGATTTCCAACTTCTGACTTAGCTTAGCAGCGTCATGAATTCAGGGTGTGCTGGAGGGAACGTGGAGAAGCCCACTGCGGGGTGGGTCAGTGGTCACGGTCATGGCTGGGGCACCCAGGGGTGGCTCTTTCAGATGCCATCCATCAGGAGAGCTCCAGAAATGTCCTTCAGGCCACAGCATTGACTCTCGGCCCGAGTCACCGGTGGTGCCAGCTTCTCGAGCCGGACACCTTGTGGGTGCCTGAGCAGGGGCGCAACGGTGGGAAGTGGGGCCGCAGCCCCATTTCTCTCCATCTCCTCTCCTTTCTCCGCCCCGGAACTACTGCCCTCGGGATGGAATCAGGATCTCCCCTGCACAGCCAACCATTCTAGCAGGGTAGCTGCTTTCCGATGGCTCTGTTCTGGGCCTTGAGCTTCCCTACCTTAAACTGGGGATCCCGATGCCACCCTCCCAGCAGCAAGGGAGAAGCGTGATAAGTGAGTGAAGCGCTTGAGCACCTCAGTGAAATTTGATCCGCCGCTGGGGGCCTTCTGCCCACGTGGGAGGCATCTCAGATCCAGCCAGGTGGCGGGGCAGGGGACCAGGGCGGTGTGGAAGGGGAGGGGTGGAAGCAGGAAGACGGAGCTTTCCCCTGGGGGTTGAGCAGTGCCCTTCCCGCGTGTGGAACTGAGGAAAGCCTGTCTTCCATGCGCTGCGTGTGTGATGGCCAGCAGCCCCGGGGCAGGCTGGGATCTTGCGCTGCCTGACCTTGTCACAGCTCGAAGGGTGCCGGAGGCCATCCCTTTGGGGGTACAAAGGCCAAGGGGGCCAGAGGACGAGGGGCAGGGTCAGAGCAAAACCCTAAATCTCAGGTTCTTGGTCCTGGGTGCATTTTTTACCCCACAGTGATGATGGCAATGACGGGGACGACAGTGACAAAAATGGTAGTAGCAGCGACCACGTACCAAGTGTTTTACTAAGAATTGTACCCACGGTCACTCATTCAGTCCTCACACCAATCCTATGGGATTTTACTTCTGGGGGCACCGAAAAACAGACAGGTTAAGTGATTTCCCCGAGGCCGCAGAGCTGAATGTGGCGAACTGTGATCTACATCCACAGGCCACATGGCCCACTGTGGCCTATAATGCAGTTTCACCATGAAGTGCACGGATGTCCCTCCTTGCCCTGGCTCCCCAGCTCCTGGCCTCTTGCTGCTCCAGCACAGACCTGGGGACCGGGTTGGGGGCAGGGGGTTGGGAGACACAGGGTCCTAATGTCTGGGGCTCCTTCCTGGAGATGATTAAGTTGATTGTCTTGAGAACATTTTTTGTCTCCCTGGTGTCAAGCCCAGAACAGCCAGGGAGACAATGGCTGCAGGAATCACATTTGTTAATCTTGCATTCGTTAATTTATTTTATTTTCCATCCTTAGAATTAGGACGAGCCTCTTGAACTCAATATGCAAATGTATGCAAAGCAAGATGAACAGGCATCTTTAAAACCTTGGCACTTTGTTTCCCCTCCTTTCATTAATGGAATTGCAGACCTCCCCAGGCAGTGGGTGGAGGGGTGGTGGCAGTGGGCGGGCCTGGGGGAGGGGGTCTTTTGTCATGTTTCAGGGCAAGTTTCTGACCATGAACTCATCTGACCCTGGGACGCTCTGCCCTGGGTCCACATTTTACCTAGGAGGCCAATGAAGGTAAAAGCCGTGAAGTTACATATGCTCAAGGTCACATAAGAAGGAAGGAGTGGGGGCGCCTGGGTGGCTCAGTGGGTTAAAGCCTCTGCCTTCGGCTCAGGTCATGGTCCCAGGGTCCTGGGATGGAGCCCCGCATGGTGCTCTCTGCTCAGCAGGGAGCCTGCTTCCTCCACTCTCTCTCTCTCTCTCTCTCTCTGCCTGCCTCTCTGCCTACTTGTGATCTGTCAAATAAATAAATAAAATCTTAAAAAAAAAAAAAAAGGAAGGAAGGAGTGGAGCTCAGGTCTGGGGATTTGGACTCCAAACCCCATTCTCTTTACTCTGCTCTGCACACACACACCCTCCTTCTGCCCACAGCCCCAGCACTAACTTCTTTTCTAGCCCTCCTGCAGGGGGGGGCATGCAGCTCAGTGGCCTGGCTGGGGCCCAGTGGGGCCTGTGGCCCTTGAAATGTGGCATGCAGGGAGGGACTTTTGAGGCCTGTATCCCACTGCAGTCCCCAATACCTTCTCCTCCCCCGCAGCCCTTCCTGCAGTTGGCCTTGGCCCCTTGGCCAGGAGGTGGAAAGAGGCTCTGACTGCTGCCCTGCTCTCCTCCTGCCCTCCCCATGGGGCCCAGTGGAGCGGGTTATTGCTCGCCAGGTGTTTAGCAATCTCTCGGATCAGAGGTCTTGGCCTAATTGTTAGAAAAGCCTCCCTTGGCTCCCCAGGAAGCAAAAGCTGACAGATTTCCCAGCAGCCGTCATGTTGCTGGAGGGAAGATGGAGAGAGAGGAAGGAAGACAAAGAGAATCAGAGAGGGGCACACAGAGAGAGAGGTGAGTATCAGGACTTGCACGTCTCCAGAAAGGGAGACCCTTTCTCCCTTCTCACCTCCCCCCCCTCTCTGTCTGTCCCCTCCCCTCTCTCCCTTAATCTATCTGGAACCCAGCTGCAAAGCTAACATCCTGAAGGATGAGGACAGGGCCACAGAAGGACCTGGGGACTGATGAGGGGCAGTGAGCTGGGTCGGATGGATGGGGAGAATGGGAGCAGGCCCCTGGGAAGAGGCAGAGAACATCAGGGAGTCTGGAGGAGCCTATGTGCGCAGAGAAATGGTTCTGCATTCTTTAGACCAAGCCCCACATCGGGTTTATGTCGACTCTAAACGCTGAGCTGGGAATTTTATCTAGCTCGTGCCCTACTTCCCTGCTCAGATGGCTCCACCCTTGCCCAAAGCCCTTTCCTTCCTCAGACCCAGGAATGAGGAGTTTGGAGGCCCAAGGGAGAGGTCATGCAGACAGACCAGGGCCACCTCCCCGGGCATCTTGCTCCTGGTTCCTGCACCCATAGGGCATGTTCTAGGCATCAGCCTGTTGCTTGGGGAACTATGCCCAGGCCCAAAGTGAGGCTGCAGGCTGGTGTCAAGGGAGAGGTGCCCACCATCTGTTCTGTAAAGAAACAGATACCATTGGCTAAGCCAAGTCAAACAGCCTGGATGAAGACAGGTTCTCCCAGAATCCCAATACCAATAGCCAGCGTCTCAGTGAATGATCTAGGGTCCTAGGCAAAGGGAACCGCAACAGCTCTGCCCCGGGGTATCAGCGAGCCTGCCCCGCCTGCCCACCAGCAGGCCACCCATCCCCATGACGCTTCCCCACCCCCCATCCCCTTCCCTTCATTGAATTATTCTCCAGTGTCAGGTTTTGCTGGGAAAGAATGAGAGGGAGTTTGAAAAATAAATAAACATTTAAAAAAACAAATCAATAAATAAGAGAGCAGGCCACTCTTTTCCCCTTTAATTTTTTAAAGGAAAAATTAATTTTCCCTTCGCCTAAGTACCTGTCACCTTAAATTAATGTCTCTGAGAGCAAAAATTACGGAGAAGTTGGGTCATTAGGCAAATTTTAATTAGAGGCTCAGATGTCCTTTACTAATAAGATGCTACATATATTTCCTTCTGTTCTTGCCTCTCAACTGCCAGGACATCTCTGTAATGCAACCAAGGCCCCTGGGGGGCCTTGGGGAGATGGGTGTGGGGCAAGGGAGGGGAATGGTGGGGGCTTTTTCCATGCAGGGGAGAGGAGGGCAGGGGAGGCCATTGTGAGGAGAGGGGGTCCACTCTAGGGCCCAAATCAGCTTCCCTTTTCCTAGTGTGTGTTGTGTGTATTGTATGTGTGTGTGTGTGTGTGTGTGTGTGTGTGCGCGCGCGCACAAAGAGACAGTGTATCAGAGATAGCAGAGTGGTCAAGAGGTTGGGTTCAGAAGCCAGACTAGTCCAGATTGACATTTAAGCTCTAATTATGTGTCCTTGAATGGCTACTTAACTTTTCTGTGCCTCAGTTTCTTTATCTGAAAAGTGGGGTTGAAATCGTTCAACTTGACTTAATAAAGCCTTTGAACAGGTCCTGGTGGGGGTAACCCTTGATGTTGGCCACACCCAGGTGCTGGGGAGAAGGGGTGAGGGCACACGTGTGTGTACTTTTGTGTGTGTGTGTAACATTTCAAAGGAGACAGCACTGAATTTGGACTCAAGGACCTGACTTTGAGTAGGACATCTGCTACTTCTAGTCTGGGTGATGTCGGTAGGTCACCTTCCTTCTCTGGTCCTTTTTAGGTTTGCCATCTGCCAAAAGGCTCGAAGATGAGACCTGGGACTCTGACTGTCCCTCTCTGTGTAGGACATGTGAGATGAGACACGTGACAAATGCTGGGAAGCAGCGCCATGGATCAAGAGGTGTGTCTGCTCACACTGGCCCTGGAGGGAGCCCCGATCAGCCTGCAGGAAAAGATGCCTGGCCTGCCTCCAAGCAGGCGTGTAGGAGTGTCTGCCTGTGCGTGTGCTCAGGGACAGGCTCTTTAAGAGTCTCCCTCTAGATCCCTCAGGGACCCCTCTGGGCTCTTCCTGATCAAGTCTGTCTCTGGCTCTGTAAATGGGCATCATTTCACCCAGGCCCACACCAGCCACGGTGCGGGCATAGAGCCCGGCGGCCCCTCCATGGCGTGGTGGTGGTCAGACACAGACGCGTATGCAGAAATTTAACACATCCTACCCTTCTCTGTCCAGATCTAACATGCTCAGGCTCGCGGCTGGAACATGATTCAGCAGGAGCTTCTCTTCTCTTGTTGTGGGAACCGAGGCCCAAGGGACCCCCTAGACTCCTCTGGTGACGGGACTGTCCGTTTCTGGGCCTCCGTTCCCTCTGGAAGCCATTTAGCACGGGGCAGGAGGACTCTGGCTGTGAGCGTCACTCTGGATATTCTTGCTCCCCCTGGCCATATTTGGGGAGAAAATGGAGAGTGGAAAAGTGCACAGGCTCTATTAAGCACCTATCATGTGCCGGGCTGACCCTTTTAATCCTTTAACCAGCCCAGAGAGACTGTCATTACCACCTTTCATAGAGGGAAACACTGAGGCTGGGTAATTTTGGTAAAACCCTCTGCTTTTAGTTCTTTCCTTTATAGATAAGCACAGAGGCTAGTGGCAGGGCCCTGGGAGGGTCAGAATGTCCCACAGCCTCTGTGGCTGGCAGGTGGTAGGGTTCTGAGCAGCTGTGTGCCCTCAGATGAAGCTCTTCCCCTCTCTGGGCCTCCAACTCCCTCTGGTGCTGAGTATCAAATGAGCTCGGGCAGCATCTCCTGAGACCAGGTCTGGAGAACTCCTTGGAGAAGAGCAATAATGCAGGGCTGAGGGGCTGATATAGGGGTGGTGCAGCTGAGTTGAGGCTCATTGGCCCTAAGTTCATCTTTGGGGCATGAGGTACAAGCGAAGGGCAGAGCCATTGCTGGACCATTACTCACCAAGGCAACACCTCGCTGCTGCTGGCTCCCTGGACCCAGCTTCCTGCAGAAAGGAGGGAAATTGCACTCATTTTCCAGGAACAAAGAGGCCAGCTCACTGACCCTGTCAGTTTCCTCCCACCTTTACTCCGCTTCCTACCTCTGCTTGGTTGTATAAGGACTTCTGCTTCCTCTCAGAGATGGGTGGAGAGACCCCCCCCCCCCAAAAAAAAAACCAAGCAATAGGGCAGAGAGCTCAGAGTGGGGCAGAGACCTTGAAGTCCTGCTCATCAATCCCTCCTTCCCCAGCTCACTCTGGTGGGGAGGGAGTCAGGGGCACTAGGTAGTAGCAGGAAAACTAAGGGTAGAGGCCCTCTAGGGAGAGCAAATTTGCGATGGGGTTGAAAAGGAGCTGGGGGTAGACTGCAGGTGCAGAGGAAGTCCAGACTAGGAAGAGAGAATTAGCTTTTTTGATCATCTGCTGCGTATGAAGCTCTTCTGCATGTGCTATCTCATTAAATTCCCACAATATCCATCACTGGTCCATTTTAAATACTGAAACAGACTCAGAGAGGTTAAGTGATTTGCCTAAGAACACAGAGCATCTCAGGTGGCAGGGTAAGGATTGGAACACCAGCCCTGTCTGACTCCAGAGCCTTCTCCATTCTCCCATGATGCCTCTGCCCTGCTCAGGAGGTGGGAGTTCTGGAAAGAACGTTACATTACTATGCAAATCTGTCTGAGCCTATATTTACCAATTATGTAAAATGAGATTAGACTAAATGATTTCTAATGTCTCTTTTAGTGCTGTCTTTCTGTGCTTAAGAGGGGAGAGTTTTGGGGCTCCCCAAACCCAGAGTTGAGAACCATGAATGGCTTGGAGGGACATTAGTGCATCAGGACTGTGATGAGTGAATTAGAATGAGGTCTTTTTGACTCTCAGGAGTCTCTCTTCATCATTACCACCTTCAGACACAGAGTACGTTGTCTACTCATTCTAGCTCTACAGACGTATGTCTACCCGTAGGAAGGGAGTAAAGAGACAGCCCCATCTCAGGGATCCAGCAGGCGAGGAAACACGCCAGTACTTCCTGTGTGACACAAGAACCCTGTCTCCAAGCCACAGACCCCAATTAACAGCTTAGCACCAAAGTTCCCAAGATGCTTTCCTGTCTTTGGATACACTGAATAATGGAGATGTTTCTGGGGCTGGGAAGAGAAGGATGGGAGGTAGGATGTGAACCTGTAAAAATGTAGAAAGAGAGATTTCAGACTCCTGGGTGTTACACTTCCTTCACACTTTTAGGAAGGTGTCTGGCTCCTGAAAGGACTCCTGGCCCAAGTATAATTTTCTTGTAATTAAACCCCTTCCTCTGAGCTCACACTATCATCCTAAGTATTGAGGAGTGAGAGAAAGAGACAGGGTTTTGCCTCCTGGGGGAGACCAGCCGTTGTCCTATGGGAATGTGAATCCAGTGAGGGTGACATAGCTCCCAAGGAGGAGGAGCGTCCAACCCAACAAGCTATCATGGCTGCCTCCCTTGGGGCATTCTTGGGCCGGTGGAGAAGATAGAATCCTTGTCTAGTGGGGATAGTGGGGGGCTGGACTGAAGGTGTTAAAGGGACTGAAGGCAGAAAATATAAAGTTCAAATGCAAAAAGATGAAATAACCAAAGAAGAGCATTCAACTTGATGCTGGAGGGAAGAGGGAGAGAGGTAAGTCACCCTCAGGGAGCCCAGGGGTAAAGTCGAAGGGTGTGTGTGTGTGTGTGTGTGTGTGTGTGTGTATGCATGTACATACATGCAATCACATACCCAGGACAGGAACTCCTTTGTTTGACAGAGACTGTAACAAGGAAACCTCAAGAAAAGGATTCTTTTGTCTTGTTCCTCATCATCTGGGGCAGAAAAGCTCAAATTGGAAACATGCATAAATATCATGCTTCCTTCTACCAAGTTGAATTTGTTAGACTTTGTACTCTTTGTTGAGTTATGAGGAAAAGGTCTGGAAGTCATAAGAGCACACTTGGTCACTGTGTGACTTTAGAAGGCTTCTTTCCCCATTCTGGGCCTTAGTCAGGTTGACTGAATTTAGAAAGTCTCTCAGATCTTTTCTAGTTCCTGACATTCTTGTTTTTATTTTTGTTTTGTTTTTCCCCTTGTGAGCCTTCTCAACCAGCTTCCTGAAGGGGGCAGGATCTGTCTGTGGTTCTGAAGACCATGGGGCCAATGAGAATCACCCATCTAGCCCAATTACAGTCATAATTGAAGTAATCTGAAGTTCAAGTGGCCTTTGCCTTCTTGGATTTCTGCGGCGGTGTTCAAAGGCTTGTTGTATATCTGAGATGAGTGAAGCCAAGAAAAGAGGACAGAAGAGAACCTGTCATTCACTCAGTTCTCAGGAGAATTCTGTGCGGAGAGATTGTTATTATCAGACTAGTTTTACCGATGTGAAAGTGGAAGTCCAGACAAATTAAATATATGGTCCAAACTGACCAGTTAGCAAGTGGTAGATCTTAGTTTCCAGTACAGAACCCATACTTCTTCCACCACAAAATGAATGGCAGACTAGGTGTAAGAACAGAATGGGTCCACAAGAATCTCTTAGTGAGTCCTTTCAGATTTCCCATCTCTTTCTACCTGCACCCCTGTCTTGGTTGTGGCAGGCAAAATACCAGATTTCTTCTCAGAGTCAGTCCATCCTTCTCCCTTCTCTGAAGAGTGAAGCTGGGCGGGGCTTCTCCTTTTTTATCCTTGCCCTCCAGATCTCAAATATGCCTCTTGGGAGAGTTTTTGTCACACTAAGTGGCTTTGCAAGATTGGAAATGTTCAAACAGCCCACTCTGCTCCACAAGGGTCATTTGGTGGCTCCCTAGAATACTAAATCTGCAGGTGGGGAGACATCCTGCTGGGACACTCTACTCACCCAATAGCTCCTGCTGATGCCATTCTTTCTCCACTTCTCACCTCTACATTGTGTACAGGGAATTTGTGAGTAGTAACTGCGTTAAGGGAGAAGAGCCCCCTCAAATGCCCAAAGGAAAACACTTTCCTGTAAATGTTGGAAATGTGATGGATTTGTCAACATTACTAGAAACCAATTGCATCAGTTGTGAAACACAAGTCAGGATTCTGTTTATTCTGCATCAGTGTAAAAATTGCTAAAATGTCATCAAGAAAGGAAGTAAAAGCAAAGGAAGCAGGATGAGAGTCACCAGAATCCTGGGTTTAGAAAACAATCAGGATAAGGGAGAGAAACCATAAGTGACTCTTAATCTCACAAAACAAACTGAGGGTTGCGGCGGGGAGGGGGTCGGGAAAGGGGGGTGGGGTAATGGACATTGGGGAGGGTATGTGCTATGGTTAGTGCTGTGAAGTGCGTAAACCTGGCGATTCACAGACATGTACCCCTGGGGATAAAAATTTGTTTATAAAAAATAAAAATTAAAAAAAAAAAAAGAAAACAATCAGGATAAAGTTTATTAGCATGAGTCAGCACCACGGAGAGAGACAGAAGCTTGTTACCCCCCCACCCCCCCCACCCCCCTTCTCTCTTTTTAACGATGTTGTGGCTATGGCTAGGGTCAGGTCCTCCAACTGGCAGGCCTCCTTCTCCTGACCCCTGCCTTCCCTTTGCCCTAGCTTCGGCATCTCCTGGGGGTTGTGAACAGCTGGCACTGTCCTGGCACACTTACAGGATGAACTTGCTACTTTTCAAAGATCAGGCCTCCGACACAGAGGGCATCTGGGCTGCTCAGGCCTCCTCCCCACAGGGTAGGTGACCTTCTTCTTTGATGAAGGAGCAGGTGGGTCGGTTTGGCTCTAGTGAGGATTTTTTGCTGTGACAGGTGGCCTAGAGCGATTGGACAGGAACCCTCTACCTTCCCCCACATCCAGGAGACTGGCTGCAGGGAAGAAGGAGAAAAATTAAAACTACAGTTTATTATAAAATTAGGGCCACAAAACCACAGGCTATAGCAATGTAACAGCTACAACCATAAATATGGAGCTCATTCGATCATCGAATAGGTGATTTTACACATTAAGTAGAAACACTTATGTATAGGTAACAGAGAGCAATTCTCATGTTTCTGTTTGTGGCAATAACTGCCCCTTTATGGAGTTCTTGTGACTGCTTATTATTGAATGGACGGAGGTCTGGGATGGGGTATATCAGTGTATATAAGACTGTAGCCAGCCTCCAAGGAGCGTGGGCCCAGTGTTCAGGTCAGATGGGTAATGCTTATGTTGGGATGTAGGAAGCAAGATGTTGTTTGCTTGTTGTTGTTTTTCTAATCCACATTTTCATTAAGTTTTACTCTGTGGTGTGCAGTGTAACCCTATCTTTCATCTTCTGATGAAATCTTCAGTAATACTGGCTTCACTTGCTAAGACTTTATGATGTATTTGGATCAGCTGTTGGGGTCTTGGCCCTCCTTAAGGGTGGGTGCAGGTTGCCAACCTGGAGCTCTCAAACTGGTTTCCAACTCTAGGTAATTTAAAAATGGTTCAGCATAGAGCAGAAGCAGAAAGAGCTTTTGTCTTGAAACACAATGAATAATGAAAGTCCTGTTGTGTTTCGTGAGCTATCATCAAATGTGATACTGGTCCATAAGATTGGAGCTTTTTGGTGGCAGGTTATTTTCCCTCCTAGTCCTTCTGTTTTTCCTGGCTCCAGCCTCATCAGTAGAATACCTCTCTCTCTGCTAACTCCAAGGACAATGCCAGCCCGGGCTATTCCAATTGCCCAGGTTCCAGCTTGCCACATGGAAATAGAATGTTTTGAAGTATTCCTTGGGTTTTTCTCCCCCCACCAACCCAATTTTTATTCAGCGAGTCATGGCCACTGTCAACATTGAGAACTCAGCTCTGGCGCTGGTTTTTGAGCTTAGGCTCCTCTCTTCCCATCTTATAAGGGTTTCTATGACCTCCCCTGATCTGTCAGGGTCACAAGACAAAGGTTGATTTGTAGAGTAGGGTTTTTTTTTTTTTTTTCTCCCTGAGTTCTAGAAAAGGCTTAGAGGTACAGTTGACCATTATCCGGAAATGTCTCTAACAAGGAGTGATACATTCTAATCTCTAAATTCAACAAACATGCTTTCAACAAAATTTGATGAGCACCTATGGTATGCCAGGCTCTGGGCACGGGGTGTAAAATGAATTAGACACAATCCCTTCCCTCAAAGCATTCCCAATCTGATGGGTGGGGGAGTTGTAAAAGTAACAAATAAGTGATAATGTAATAGGGGATGTATAACAGTAAGACTATTGCCATGTCATTATCTGGGGTTAACTAATACATTACCTGTGGCTAAAATACTTTAAGAACTGGGATGTGCTTAACTCCCACAAAGGGGCCTAGAAGAGGTGAGTAGTGCATATTAAGACCTCTTTTGTGAAGGGAGAATGTCTGTGATTCCTTGTTGGAGGGTCATATCCAAGTCCCTACCTATGTCTCAACTGGAAGAGCCCACCTCATATTCTCCATCCCTACTCCAAGCTTTCTGATCCTAAGGTTAACTCCTTTCTGCAATTGCATTCATTACCCCTGCCCCCAACTTCCAAGCCCCTTCTGAGAAGTGAGTACCTCTGGGTCCAGTGTTCCCTTACCCACAGATAACATGTGATGGAGGATTGACTACAGTTTTATTTGTAACTCAGCTCTATCTGTGGCTTCCTTCCACACCCAGTTAATTGAGATTTAGCCATTTATATAAGCAGCAGAACTATCCTGGGGAAAGAGGTGAGGATCACTTGCTGGGGGACTCTAGGCAGTCTTTCTGAAGGAGGGGTGGCGTGAGATATGGGACTTTGAAAGATGTAGAGATATATAATTAGCTTGGTTTCATATCTGTAAATGTTGTAGGATGTGGATGCTGGTGTGGGACAGGTAGCTGACTTACCCCCTTCCGCCTCCCTTGTGTGTATTCTGGGGAGGACCCTGACCAGAATTATGCCTCAGAGGACCCTGTGCATCCTTCCCCTGTCAGATGGCAACCCAATATTCTGTAAGCTGGCTCTTGTTTGCATTTTTTTCAGAGGTGGGAAAAGTCATACCCTTCCCTCCTCTCTCCTGCAACAGTTATTTCAGTGATCTATACTGTCAGGAATAATCTTAATATGGCCGCAGAACTTTGTAGTTGATGAGTCTTTCCACTTGGGTGTAAGCAGAGCCCTATAGTATGGATAAGTTGGGAAAGAACTGTCAGTTTCATTTTACAGACAAGATGCTTGAGCCTCAGAAAGATTGCCTCAGGTGGAGAGCTGGGACCAGAACTCAGGTGCCCTGATGCCAAGGAAGGACCTTGTTGTTCTACTAGACCGGAAGCTCTACCTCAGGCTAACCTGAATACCTATTGCTGAACATGATTCTCACTTCTTCATTCTTGGACTTGGAGAGCTTCCACAAGGGGAATCCCCACATAATTTAAAATCTCCTGGGTTTAGCCCATATCCCCTCAATGGTCGTGATAGCTGGCACTTACTAGATGCCATTTGTGGGCATTGTTCTAAGTTCTTCACATGTATTAACTCACACGGTCACACAACTCTATGAAGTCAGTCCTATTATTATCCCCACTTGACAAATGGGAAAATCAAAATATAGGGACATTAACCAACTTACTCTAAGTGGCAAATGGCAGACCGGGCAGCCTGCTCCAAAGTCTGTACCATTAACCGCTATACCAGATTGTCTCTGGAGGCGACATGTGTTCAAGCCCTTGTTCTGCATTTACTTGCAGTGTGACTTTGGATGAGTCGCTTAACCCCTCTGGGACTGAGCTTCATTCATTGACAGATAACAACAATACCTCCCATTCATGTGGTACTGTGTAGTTTACAAAGTGCTTTGTCAGGCACCATCTCATTTGATCCTCACAGATGCCAGTGAAGATGACAATCTTGACTTTCCCCACGAGAAAGCCCAAGGCTAACTAGTATGTACTGACGTAAGTCCTGGAACCCAAGCCTTGGTGGTTTCCTTGATGTGGATTATGTGTGTCTTGGACTAAATGCTGTCCAAGGGTCCTTCCAGCTCTTGTCTTCTCTGTCCTGGGAAAATAAGAATCTGAGGTGGTCTCAGTCAATTTGGGGTGCTACAACAAATTACCATAGATCAGGATGACATGAACAACAAAAACTTAACTTCTTGCCATTGTGGAGTCTGGATGTCTGACATCAAATTGCCAGTATGGTTGGGTTCTGGTAAAAGCCCCCTTGTGGGTTGTAGACTACCCACTTCTTATGTCCTTATGTAGAGAGAGTGTGAGAGAGATCTCTACCAACTCCTCTGTAGGAGAACTAATCTCATTCATGAGCGTTCTACCTTCATGACTTAATTACATCCCAAAGGCCCTCACTTCCTAATACCATCACACTCAAGGCTAGGATTCCAACCTATGAATTTAGGGTGGACACAGACATTCAGGCGATGACAGGGGTAATAGTGAGCTCTTAGCTTGCAGCCAGCCCAAGCTGGTGGTACAGACAGCAGGTCCTTCGTACACAGCACGCAGACATCTGAAGCTGTCCTTTGTAATCCCTCGCCAACCACAAGGCTTAATGGGAGCCTCCCACAGACCATCCTCCCAGTAGAAGCTGGCTTTAGAGAACAGCCATGAAACCACCTCTCGACCTTCTCTTCCTCAGTCTGAGAAGCCTCCTCTCCCTTGCCCTTTCATTTTTTTTCAGATATCAACCCTGTGGATGACCGGGAAGCATCTCTGAGCTGAGGCTTTGTCCCCAGAGAGGCAAAGGGAAAAAGGGCAAAAATATAAAATAAAGATTATACAGAAGAATTACCCTGTGTGTTTCTCTCATCTCCCTCATCTCCCCGTGTAAATTACCCTATTATGCTGCTCCCTTAGGACGCCTGATCGTCCTTATTTCTTCTTTTGAGCTAAAGTCATTCATGCAGTAAATTAGTTCTTTGCTTCGAAACAGCTCTGATTGTGGCAGTTGCCACCACCAGTAGCAGCACCACATCCCCCGGACAGTTTCCAAAAACAAAAAACAAAAAACAAAAAAAAAAAGGAGAAAAGAAAGAAATAAAGAAAAAAACCCTCAACAACTCTCCCTTCCTCCCACTCTATTCACATGTATGGAAAGACACGGGGTGCCTATTTCCTGGGAAATGTTTTCTTCGAAAGGCAAGTAGGTGTTGAGAGGGAGTCCAGATGGAATCCTAACTAAGAAACAACTCAAGTTGGACATGGTCTGAAAACTTCCACTCTCCTGTCTCCCTTTAAAAAAACAAACCTTGGTTTACCTTGGGTTGCTGGGGAAGCAGAATAATAACATAGAGGTTAAGGACCCAGTGTTGGTGTCAGACACGCCTGGACTGAGTCCTGGATTCTGCCACTTTTTAGCTGTGTGACCTTCGGTAAGTGTCTTAAAAGGCCTTAATATGCAAGTTTCCCTTAAACATTTATTCATATTCATTTTATTTTTCTCTCTGACTGTCCACCAAGTATTTATTTAGTGCCTACTATGTGCCAGTTTCTGTTGGAGAAGTTGGGGATTCAGCAGTAAGGAAATTATGTAAAAACACCTGCTTTCATGCAGCTTACACTCTAGTGGGATAATTCCAATATCTGAGGTCAAATGATTTTCAAGTCATTTCTCTCACTCTTTGGGTTGTCTTTTCAATTTTTTGATGATGCCTTTCGATGCCAGTTACCATATTCTTGCTTATGATGGCTTTGCAGTGAGTTTTGATATTGAGGAATTGTGAGTCCTCTGACTTTGTTATTATTTATCAAGGTTGTTTTGGCTGTTCAGAGTCCCCTTACATCTCCACATGAATTTAAAGATTGGCTTCTATATTTCAGAAAAAAAAAGGCTATTGGAATTTTGATAAGGATTGCATTGAATCTGTGGATCACTTCAGTTAGTATAGGCATCTTAACAATATGGTCTTCTTACCTGTGAATATGTGATGTGTTCTGTTGGGGAGGGTAAATTTTCCTCTACCTTTGAGGTTTTTGTGGCTGGTCTAAGAATTAAATTGATATGAATAGACTACAGGAGAAAATCAGGTTTAATCATGTACTTACAGGAGCTCCATAAGAATATGAGGCCTCCAGGCAGTCGGGCAATTGGGGCTTGTATGCCATCTAGAGCTAAGGAGAAGGGGATATGGGTCTGGAAGAGAAGGAAGACAATTCACAGGAGCATGAAAAGGAGTAAATATTTGGTAAACAAATATTTGCTGGATTGCGCAGAAACAATGGGACACAGAGGAATTTTAACACGACTTTGTTGGGTTCCTTCCTGTCTACCACACCTAGTTCACATTATACTGTAGTTGTCTATGGTGATAGCTCCCTTCCTGGAACAGGTTCTCTGTCTAAATTTCTTTTAGGCAGCTAGAGGGGAGGCAATAAAGAAAGACTTCTTGAGTCTCCTATTTCTTAAAAATAATCAACCTAAAATAAGCCACATGCCAAAGAGATACCTTTTAGGGTGGTAAATTTTGCTCCCTTAAGTTTCCATTTAGTTAGGTCTTCTTTAATTTCTTTTGACCATTTTTGTGGTTTTCAATGTGTGAGTCTTTTATCTCCTTGGTTAAGTCTATTCCTAAATATTTTATTTTCTTAGATGCAATTATAAATTTTTTTGTTCTCTTAACTTCCTTGTCTATATTGCCGGTACATAGAAACACAAATGATCTTACACCATACAACTTTGCTAAATTGCTAGCTCTAACAGTTTCCTTGTGAGTTATTTGGGATTTCATACATATGGGATCATGTCATCTATAAACATAAGTAGTTTTACTTCATGCTTTCCAACATGGATGCTTTTTATTTATTTTTCTTGTCTAATTGCTCTTGTAGTTTAAATAGCAGTGGTGAAAATAAGTATCCTTGTCTTTTTCTAACACCTGTCTTTTGAGTAACCTTGCTTATTACTCCTTGCTCTAGTTTCAGTAATTTTGGGGGGATGGATGGGACTATTACATATTTCTCTTACTTATGTTGACCCTAGAAATGCACTTACGTCTGTTTTTGCAGGAGCTAGTCATTTTGTAGAAAAGACCTCTTAGGTTATTTAGTCTCCTATGGATGGAAGCAACACAGGATGACACTGAAAAACTCTGACATAGAAAATGGGAGATTAGTTCTCATGGCTTAGCTTAATGGCCCTCTCTCCATCTCACCCAGAATAATAAAAATAAGCTGTATTATCACATTAGAAACTGAGTCCCAAAGAAAATCTGGAAGTTAATCAAACTTATAGGGGTCTGAGGTTGGGGAAGGCTCTGGGAGAAACAGGCTTGAAGGATGGGAGATGAGTAGATCTTGTATCCCATACAATAACCATGTTTGTTCCATTTCTCAGCTAGGTGTCTATTGTCCAATCATGGAACACCTTGGAAATGTGTCATCAGTTGCTAGGAAACTTACCCTTGAGTGCATGAGTCATACTTTAAGCTGTGCATCTGTATATTCATGAGCCAGTGGCGGGGGTGGGGTGCTCAGGAAGAGAGGGAGAGAGAATTAGATAAGGGGGAGATATACTAGTTGTCTCATGGAGTCCTCTAAAGAAGAGAAGCAGAGAAAACACTTTGATTCTTCCCCCTCTTTCTTTTCCTGTCTGTTCTTCTTCCTGGGGCCTCTGCACCATCCTCCTTTCTCTGGATATCTGGGCACACCCCCCCACCCCACCCCAGCTCCTGTGAGCCCAGGTGTGTGAGGGCGGACGTGCTTCCAACTGCCCAATAAGCTGTTGAGCTCTGTGACCTGCTGCCAATGCCTGGGGGTGACGTTGCCCAGCTACAGTTGCTGGGGGAACATCAAGTTAGAATTTCTTCACTTCAGGGCGTGTAGAGTCTCAATCACTACCCTGAATTAATGTTGCTTTTCCCTGGCTAAATGTAAGTGAGTGTCGGCTTCTGGGATGATTGAAGTTAGAGCGTTCCTGCTTGGATACTGTCAATCACTCCTCCCTCACTCTCTTCTGTGTGCGCTCAGCCTGCACAGCCCAAGCGGGTATCATGGGGAGAAACACAAGAAACCACGGGCAGGCCTCTGAAAATCCCCTATCAAATGGCAGATACATCCAGGGAGGCCTTCTGGTGGTGGAGTTAGTCCCCATGCTAAGAGCGTTCCCAAGCTGATGGAAAAGACAACTTCTAGCCTAAGGAAGCTCCTGGTGTGATGGGGGAAGACCAAGGTCCTATTTAAAGTAAGCACTTAGTGTGATGGGGGAGGCCTAATCCCTGCCCTGGGGAACCTCCAGTCCTAGGGGGAGGACACTCATTGGGAGATGGAAAATGTGGATGGCACCATGCTGTCCCTCAGATGTCTTATTTGATGGGTGTGATCAGGCCGGCTGGGCATGACTGTTGACAACTGCTGGGACTCATGCTGACTGACTTTCTGACACACAGGGCTGTAGAAGCCTAGCTGAACCCTTATTTCACCCATGAAACCCTGACCACTCCTTCCTGCTCTCACCCCAAGGCTATTCTGAGTTTTTTCCATTCTTGACCAGCTTTGCATCCCCTCTTTGGACTCCCCTTTCCCCCAAATGTTTATTATGAAATTTTAAACATGAAAAGAACTGTGAGTACTCGCCATTGAGTACTCAGCATGTAGAGTCTACAAATGTGAACATTTTGCTCTATCTCCTATCCATATGTCTACCCCTCAATCACCTTATTTTTGGCATACTGTAAAGTAAGACACAGACCATCAGTATACATTACTGCAAACACTTCATCATGTATATCATGAAGCAGAATTCAGTGTTTGCTAGTGGTTGTGTGTGTGTGTGTGTCAGGGGGTGTTAAATTTGTATCAGTGAAATGGTTAAAAAACGCAGATTATAAGTATATTCTTCCAGAAGATTTGACAATTGCTTACACATGTGTAACCCAAATCCCTACCAAGATATGGAACATTTCTATCACATAGAAAGTCTCCTCATGCCCCTTTCCAGTCAACCATGGATCTTATCTTGCAGCAGCAATCAGTTTTCATTTTTTAAAAAAACCTTTCTAGGATTTCATGTAAATGGAACCAAATAGTATGTACTCTTTATGTTTTGGGAATTCACCCATTTTCCTGCATGTGTTGCCACTTTGTTCCTTTTATATCACTGAGTAGTGGTAATAATTTGTTTTTCCATTTTCCCCCATTGTGTGGGGTTGTTTCCAGTTAGGGGCTACTGTGAATATTCTTGTAAAAGTATTTTTGTAGATGTATATTTTCTTTTCTTTTGGGTAAATACCTCAAAGTGGAAATGCTGGGCCATAGGGAAGGATACCTTTAGTACAGCCACCTTATTTTGAAATGTCTGTTCAAATATTTTGCCCTTCTCTTTATTGGGTTGTTTGTGTTTTTATTTTGTTTTTGTTCCTTATATATACTTGATATAATTTCTTTAATGGACATGTTTTGCAAATATTTCCCCCTAGTCTGTGACTTATTATCCATTTTCTTTCTTGGATAGGAAGTAGGCTTTATTGGTGGGGTGTGAGTAAGGAGGGCATGATGCAGAAGCTGTCAGGAGTGCACGACTCACCATTTGTCTAAGGGGAGCCACAATTAGGAATGTATTTAACCTCAAAGCCAACCAGGATAAACTGCTTTTCAGCTGCCATATCTCCAAATTCATCCTAACTTGGTAAATCCCCACTTCTTGGAGATGTGGGGTCACCTGGCCACCGGGGAACTTGACCTTGGCTCTGTGAAGGGTTTCAGCCACATGTTTCTTGTTCAGCAGCTTGGCGTGGAAGGACACGATGACTTGGCGAGGGTGGACCATGGTCACTGTGCCCTGGGGCTTTCCAAAGACACACCAAATACCTGACTGGAGCCTAGACTGGGAGACAGCGTGAGATCAGACGTGTTCCCTGGAAAGCGTGGTCTCCAAGGTCCCTTAGGACAACCCCAGTGCAGGAACAGGCTGCTTATACCACTGAGGAGGCCGCTGTGTACAGCCACTGCACACTATCATTTTCTTAATGAGGTTTGTGATGAGCAGAAGTTTTTAATTTTTGTAAAATCTAAATGGTGATTTTTTTCCTTTGATAATTATTATTTTTTGCTTCCTGCCTAAAAAAACCTTTGCCCATCCGTAGGTCATGAAAATACTCTCCTATATTTTATTCTAGAAGCTATATAGTTTTACCCTTTACCTTTAAATCCGTCATTCATCTCAAATTAAATTTTGCGTATTTTGTGAGGTAGGGATCAGAGTTCATGTTTCTCCGTATTATTAGCCAATTGTGCCAACCACACCTGTTGAAAAGACTGCTTTATCCATAGAATCATTTTGGCTCCTCGTTGAAAATCAAATGGTCATATACATGTCAATCTATTTCTGGACTCTCTGTTGTGTTCTATTGAATTATACATATTTCTTTACACTACCATCCTGTCTCCAAGACAGTTTACCAGCTTTATAACAAACCTTGAAGTTAGGCAGTGTTAAGTCCTCTGACTTTGTTTTTCTTTATCAAGATTGCCTTGGATATTCTAGGTCCTTTGCATTTACATATAAATTTTAGAATAAGTCTATTAACTTTTACAAATAAAGCCTGCTGGAAAATGGGATTAGGGTTGTGTTTGCACATGTAGATAAAATTGGAGTTGATGTTTGAACAGTATTGAGCCTTCCCAGAAGACAGAAACATTTATTTAAGGCTTCCTAAATGTATCTCAGTATTTTTTAAGCAGTTTTCAGTGTATAGTTCTGGTACATCTTTTGTTAAATCTATTTTTAAGTATTTAAAACATTTTTTTAACTGTATTGTAAATGAAATTTTAAAAAAATGTCTTCTTCCAATGGTTTGTGGCTAGTATGTGGGAATATGATTGATTTGTGAGTATTGCTCTTTTATCTTGTGTTTCTTTTTTAAGATTTTATTTATTTATTTGAGAGAGAGAGAGAGAGCTAGAGAGAGAATACAGGCAGGGGAAGAGGCAGAAGAAGACTCCCCGCTGAGCAGGGAGCCTGAAGGGGGCTTGATCCCAGGAACCCGGGATCATGACCAGAGCTGAAGGTAGCTGCTTAACCTACTGAGCCACCCAGGTGCCCTTACCTTGTGACTTTGCTAAATTCATTTATTCCACCTAGTTGCTATTTTGTAGGTTACTTGGGATTTTCTAAATAAAAAAAAATTATATCACTTGTGCATAAAATTTTAGTTCTTCCTTTCTGATCTCTGTACCTTTTATTTCTTTATCTTGCTTTATTGCCTTGGCCAAAACCTCCAATGAAACATTAAATGAATGTAGTGAGAGTGCACATCTTTGCTTTGTTCTTAATCTTAGGGAGAATGTTTATTAACTATACTAAATATAGTGTTAGCTATAGTTTTTCATAGATGTACTTAATCAGGTTGAAGAAATTCCTTCTCCTCCTAATTTTCTCTGATTTAAAAAAAAGATGAACAGGTATTAGATTTTATAAAAAACAGTCATGGTTTTCTTCTTTATGCTGTTATCACATTAATGAGTTTGAGTGTTCAAACAACCTTGCATTCCTAGGATAAACCTTCTTGCTCGTGATGTATCTTTCTGTGTATTCCTGCTTTTATTTGCTAATAATCTGTTAAGGATCTATGTTCATGAGGGATATTGGTTTGTCTTTCTTTCTTTCTTTCTTTTTTTTTTTCCTTTTGTAATGTTTTTGTCTGGTTTTAGTATCAGGGTTAGTCTAGCACCATGAACCAAGTTGGGAATGTTCATGTTCCTCTATTTTTCTGAGTTTGTATAGGATTAATATTATTTCTTTCTTAAATGTTTGATCAAATTCATAGTGAAAACCTCCGGTTATAGAGTTTTGTTTGTGGGAAGGTTTTGATAACAAATTAACTTTGTTGAGTAGATAAAAGTCTATTTAAATTTTTCTATTTTATCTTGTGTCAGTTTTAGTAACCTGTATTTTTCAAGGAATGTGTCCAGTTTGTCTAAAGTTGTTCATAATGTTCTTATTACCCTTCTAATGTCTGTGGAAAATGTAATAATAGTCCCTCTTTCAGGAGTCCCCCTTAAGTCTCTGATATTAGTAATTGTGCTTTTTTTTCCCCTAATGCTCTTGGGGCGCCTGGGTGGCTCAGTGAGTTAAAGCCTCTGCCTTCAGCTCAGGTTGTGATCCTGGGGTCCTGGGATTGAGCCCCACATGGGCTCTCTGCTCGGCTGGGGGCCTGCTTCCCTTCCTATCTCTGCCTGCCTCTCTGCCTACTTGTGATCTCTCTGTCAAATAAATAAATAAGATCTTTAAAAAAAATAAACTAATGCTCTTGGCTCTGATTTTCTGGGAAAGTCAAGGCAAGTCAGTTCACTGCTCTTTACTTCAACATGATCTTATCTTCTCTTTCTTCCCTCCTTCTGACCTTAAAGGAAGAATTGTCCTTAATTCTTCCTGTTTGAATGCTCCTCTGACAGGAAACCCATATCCTGAACGCCCATTAGGGTTCCAATACCCCCAGTACAACATTCTTCTTGAAGCTTCCCTCTTTCCCTTTTATAGCCCACGCTGCTCCCGTGCCATGGTGTCTATAGGCATCTGCAGCCTCAGCCCTGGATCTGACAGTCCCAAGTATCAGAGTGACTTCTAAGTCTAGAACATGTCATGTTTCACTCACTGGTATTTTCCCCAGGCTTTGCCTCCATATGGAGTATGATTTCCCACACAGTCTTCCTGGAGAACGTTTACACAGTCCTTGAGTAACTTCCTCCTTGAAGTCTGGTGAAATCAATCACCTTTTTGTTCTGCCGTCTACTTGGACTGCCACTGTGGATAAAAGCATCTGTTCTACTTCATTGTGTGCATTTGTTGATGTCTTTGCTTTCCCCACTTATATCATAAAGTCCCTGGGCCAGGAACCATGTCTGTTTATATTTATATTCTTAGTGCACACTGTAGGCTCAACATATGTTTGTTGACTGAATGTAGAACATTCGCATTTTGTGAAGATCAGGGTTTCCAATGTGGAACTATTCACCCTTTTTCCCATCAGTCCTTTCTTCTCCTGTTCTCTTAATCCCCCTCCCTTTCTTAAAACTGTGATGTCACTGGTGAGTCCTTGCTCTTCATTGTTTGCCAATTTCTGCTCTGCTGGGTCCTTTTCTTTTTCCTCTTATCAGTCTGTATTTTCTCCACTAAATTTTGAAGCAGCATTACATTACTCATGAACCACTATCTCAAAATCTAGTTCTTAGACTTTCCCCTTGCCCCACTCCAATCCATCCTTCCTACCATGCAATGACTAATTTCCTTAAAACATATTGGGGAAAATGGGACTACATCAACATAAAAAGCTTCTGCTCAGCCAAGGGAAAGGTCAACAAAAAGAAAACAACCTACTGAATGGGAGAAGATATTTGCAAATGACATATCCAATAAAGTGTTAGTATCCAAATATATCAATACAACTCAGCACAAAAAAACCCCAAATAATCCAAAAAAAGTGGGAAGAAGACATCAACACACACTTCTCCAAAAAAGACAGATAGAGAGATGGCCAACAGACACATGGGAAGATGCTCAGCATCACTCATCAGCAGGGAAACGCAAATCAAAACCACAATGAGATATCATCTCACACCTGCCAGAATGGCTAAAATAAAAAACACAAGAAACAACAAGTGTTGGTGAGGATGTGGAGAAAAAGGAACCCTCATCAGTTTGCTGGGAATGCAAACTGGTGCTGCCACTGTGGAAAACAGCATGGAGGGTCCTCAAAAAATTAAAAATAGTATTACTATATGATCCAGTAATTCCACTACTGGGTATTTACTCAAGGAATATGAAAATATTAGTTTGAAAAGATATATGCACCCCTATGTTTATTTTATTTATTTTTTAAAAGATTTAAAAAAATTTTTGTTTATTCATGAGAGACACAGGGAGAGAGGCAGAGTCAGAGGGAGGAGCAGGCTCCCTGCTGAGCAGGGATCCTGATGTGGGACTCGATCCCAGGACCCTGGGATCATGACCTGAGCTGTAGGCAGATGCTTAACCATCTGAGCAACCCAGGTGCCCTGTGTCCCTGTTTATTGAAGCATTATTTACAATAGCCAAATTATGGAAGCAGCCCAAAAGTCCACAGACAGATGAATGGATAAGGACACACACACACCCATCCACCCACCCACCCCCCCACACACACGAATATTACACAGCTGTAAAAAAGGAACGAAATCTTGCGATTTGCAACAACATAAATGGCTCTAGAGGATATAATGTTAAGTAAAATAAGTGAGAGAAAGACAAATACCATATGTTTTCACTCTTATGTGGAACTTAAGAAACAAAATGAACAAAGGACAAAGGAAGCAAACTGAGAAAAAGACTCTCAACTACAGATAACAAACTGATGGTTGCCAGAGGCGAGGTGAGTGGGGGAATGAGTAAAACACGTAAAGGGGAATAAGAGTACATTTATTGTGATGAGCGCAATAAGTAAGGTATGGAAGCGAAGAATCAGTATATTCTATATCTGAAACTGATACAACACAGTTAACTATACTGGAATTAAAAAATATATAACAGGAAAAAGCTTCCCTCACTCTTCATCATTCACAGGACAACCAGAGTTCCCACTGAGTACCACTGCCTTCCACGTGCTGCATACAGTTAGCTTAGTGTTACATTTTAGAAGCATGTATTAGTGTCCTGGTAAGGATAAGAAAACTGAGGCTTAGAACCATAACTGACTCAAGGTCGTTCAAGTTCTAGGAGGAAATGGACCCAGATCCCTGCCTTCCCTGGCAAGCTTGAACCTTGTTTCCTAATTCTCTGCTCTCCCCATCTTCTGGCAAAGTTGCCAGTAATGGAAGCCCTCACAATTTTTTCTTTTTTCTTTTTTGTAATGCGAGGGCTGGCTTATGCTGTGATTACTAAAGCATCCACTTCAAAGACCGCAATCTCGCCATCTGGAATAAATATTTAGCTGGCCACAGGCTGGATAAAGAGCCGGGTCACCTCCTCCAACTAAAGCTTCTCTGTTTTAGAGACTGTGGCTGATTTTGATAAGTGACAATTGGGGCCACTTGTCTTTTCTCTTCTCTGTGTTTTAAATTTCTGCCTGTATATTTTAAATTCACCAATAAAGAGTGAGCCTGAGAGATGCTCAGCCTCTAACCTTGACCCCAGTGAAAACAGAAGCCTGGTCCAGGTGGCCTCTCTCCACCTGTGACTTCACCGTGTGGCCCCAGGTGTGCTGTGTAATTTCCAAGTCTTATAAGTAATAATCCTTTTTTTTTTCATTTTTTTAAAGTTTTCTGGTGGTTGTTGCTGAAGCATATCTTGCAATCGTAATGAGAACCACAAGGGCTGATCTAGTCATGATGTTGGTTTGGAAAGGGGAGGCATCTGCAGGATGCTCACCCAGACCCAGGTGAGTACCCCCAGGCATTTCTAGCCCATAGCATTACCGCTGATAGGTTGAGACCTCACACAGAAAAGCTCTGTAGAGAACCCTGGGGCCTATCCTTGTGTGTCCTTCATGGTCTTCCAGAAGGGCCATTTGCTGCTACCCTGGGTCTTGGCTCTCACTGATCCCCTTTCCAGAATGCTCCCTCTCCAGTCCCCCCACCCCCGTTTGTGGTCACTTGCCAAATTTCCACCCCTCCTTCATGCCTCATGCAACTCTCACCTCTTCCCGGAAGCCTGACTGGTTATACCTTCGGGAATATCATGACCCTTTGATGGTTCCTTCCTGAAGGTGCTGGTTGCCTGAACTCCACATAAGCCCTCCAAGAGCCACTGCTGTTCATCCTGTCAGCTGGCACAGGGCAGGCGCTCACAGACGCTTCTTGTCATCGAGGGTTTCCTGTTCACCTCACAGCTAGCTCATTCGCTCACTTGCTCTTTGCTTCCTCTCCCCACCCCCCCGAGCTTTACTGACATTTAATTGACATATAATATTGTGCAGGTTTAAGGCGTATAACGTGATGGTCTGATACGTATATATATGGTGAAGCGATCACTACAGGAGGGTTAGCAAACACCTCCATGCCCTCACATAATTACCGTTTCCATTTTATGTTGAGAACACTTACAATCTACTCTTTCTGCAGCTAATGCAGTCTTCCCCATGCTGTACATTCGGTCCCCAGAGCTTATTCTCCTTGTAACTGGAAGTCTGTGCCCGTTGGCCAACATCTCCCCATTTCCCCACCTCCCAGCCCCTGGCAACCATCATGCTCCAAGGTGTTTCTACCTTGTTTCTACAGGATTGGCTTTTCAAAATTCCACATGTAAGTGAGAGGATTCTGTACTTGTCTTTCTCTGTCTCTCTTACTTAACTTAGGATAATGTCCTCACATGCCATCCTGCTGCCACGAAGGTCAAGATCTCGTTCTTTTTTAAGGCCGATGAATGTTCCGTGGTGTATGTGTATCACATCTTCCTTACCCACTCGCCCGCAGTAGACACTTAAGTTGTTTCTGTGTCTTGGCTTACTGTCAATAATGCTGCAGTGGCCATGGGAGTACAAATATCTCTTCAAAATTCTGATTTCATTTCTTTTGGCTTTGTACCCAGAAGCGGGATGGCTAGATCATAGAGTAGTCTTAATTTTGTGAGGGCCTTCCTCCTGTTTTCCATAGTGGCTGCACCAATTTACGTCCCCACCAAGAGTGTACAGAGGTTCCATTTTCTCTGCATCCTCGCCAGTGTCTTTTATGTCTGTTTTTCCCCACTGCCCCAGCTTTATTGATGTATAATTGACAAAATTATAAGATCTTTAAAGTGGTATGATGATGATATGCATCTACATTGTGACCCGATTCCCTCCATCAAGTTAAGCAACACACATTCCCTCACCTCAGATAGGGGATTATGCTAAGTGAAATAAGCCAAACAGAGAAAGACAGATACTCTTTGCTATCACTCATCTGTGGAATCTTAAACAACAAAAAAAAATCGAGCCCATAGAAATAAAAAGTAAGGTTGTTGGCAGGGACTGAGGAGTGGGGGAAATAGGAAGAGGTTGGTAAAAGGGTCAGACTTTCAGGTATAAGATCACTAAGGCCTGAGGATCTAATGTGTGACACTGACTGTAGTTGATAAACATTCTGGTGTATAACTGAAATTTACTAACAGGAGATTTTAAATGTTCTCACCCTCCCAACAAAAAAACAAAACCCCAAACCCCAAAACCCCACTTTGATCTTTGAATAAGCCCCGTCAAGAGCCAGTCTTTGGGAAGGTGACCTAGAGCTGAGACTGGTGACCTGATGCTAGGGAGCATGAGCACACAGGTTCCGGGACACCTGTTCTGTGCTAGGTTCTGTGCTAGGTTCTATTCTAAACCCTTTACATGGATTGCATATTCAATCCTCAGAATAATCCCTTGAGGTAAGCACTTATTAGCCTCATTTTACAGATGAGGAAACTGAGGCACAGAGTTTTTTTTTCTTTTAAGAAATTGGTCAGATGGTAGCTACGCGTGTGGTGAGCAGAACGTAATGTATAGAGATGTTGAATCACTATGTCATACACTTGACACTAATGTAACATTGTGTGTTGACTATACTCAAAAAAAAAAAAAAAGAAAGAAAGAAAGAAAGAAAAGAAAGAAATCTGCCCACAATCACACGGTGAATGGCAGATCAGGAGCCAGGCGTCTTTGCTGAGTCCAATCCAGACAGCTGCGGAGCTCCCGTTTCTGCGTAGGTTTACTCATAACAGACTAATAATGATAACCGCCACTTATTGGGTACTTAAAATGTGCAATATATTATTCTAAGCACTTTAGATGCCTTGTTTTGCTTTAATCCTTCCCCCCTCAAAATCCCATGAAGCCGGTATTATGACTCACATTTCGCAGGCGAGGAAATAGATGTTCAGGGAAAGTTAACTCGCTCGAGGTCACACAGTAAGTAAGATGCCCAGTAGGGACCAGAGCCCAGGTCTGTCTGACTCCAAAGTGTGTGCTCGAGATTGTCCCATCCCGCTGCCTCTGCTGTCACAAGATCTCGGAATTAGAAGAGCCGCCTTTAGAATCTCCTACTTGATGTGGAAGTTGTTCTGAGAGTCTCTGACAGAGGATCTTCTCAGCCCAATTTGAATGCTTCCAGGGGTGGGGAGCTTGCTCCCTCCTGGGGCAGCCCACCGGTGGTTGCACAGGGCTGATTGGCAGAGAACTCTTTTTTTCCAACAAGCCCAAGAAGTCAGTCTCCCTCGGTCCCCAGAGAGCCCTTTCCCGAGCTGCCTCTATCCCCCGTCCTTCAGGACAGACTTTGTGCTCCTCCAGCTTTGCCCGTGGGAAGACGGGGTCAAATCTCCTGGGCCAGAGAGGGCCTAACTGGCCTAAAGTTGTGCAGTGGGGGTGGGGAACCAGGATGTAGCAGGCATCCATGAGCAGAGGTGTTCTGGGTCTTTCATCTTAAGTGGTTTCTGATCTGACTGAGCGATTGCCTAGAGCCACTCCCGTTTAACAGTCCTGTAGACTCCAGGCTGGGCTATTGCAGGAGTAAATCACCCGGGCCTGACTTAGCCCCCACCCAGTCCCAGCCCCCCAGGACACATAGCCCCCTGGTCTCCATGGCAACAGGGCCATCTGTTTCACGCAGCATCCCAGGCCAGGAGAAGTTCATTCTGTCCCAACTCTGCTAAGTTGTCGGTTGTGCAGGAAGAAGAGGGAGAAAGGAGCCTCAGGGGAGGAGGGTGGGCTTTTGTAGTTCCTTGTGATTGCATTTAGAACAAGGCAGCCTGTCAGAGCTGGAAGAGCCCTTAGAGGGGCACTGGCCCAACACCCTCACTTTATGTACAGAAACTGGCTTGAGAGAGGAAATGAGTAGTTTAGGGACAAAGCTGGGGCTAGCGGGTAACCAATAAACATTTGCTAAATGAATGAATCACAGAATCAAAGAGTTGGAGGCAGCCAACAGATTATGCCAACATTCTCATCCAGTGCATGCAAGTGTCCAGAAATTATACTCTACAACAGACGGTCCAAACTGGGCTTGAATGCTTGATCTGTGCTCGATCACTACCTTAACTGCTTCCATTACTGGACGCTTTGAATAGAGAAAGCTTCTACGTACTGAGTGGAAGCCAGAGTGCCTGTGAGTTTACCCATGGGTTGTGATTCAGTCCTTGGAACCCCGAAGATTCCAGCCCTTCGCGGGTATTGTCTTGTTTGACTAGCTCTGGGCAGGGGTGGGGGCGGTGGGGAGTGGGGGGATGTTTAAGAAGGGGCGATTCTTCATCTTCTAAGGGTCTCGGGGGTGAAGTAATTGACCAGAGGTTGAGCGAGAGCTAGGTAAGTGTACCCTGGCCCTTGGGTGGGCCCTTGGGTGGGGGCAGTTGTCTTTTATCTCCTCTGGGTGCTTCCCATTTTCCTCCCATCAGGTGGGCTGGCCCAGCCCTTTTCTCATCTGTACCATCTGTGGAGTTAGTTTCTGAGCTGCCTTGGCTCCCCTCCTGCCTGCCCTGGCCTCCTAGGGACCTACTGTCTCTGTAAAGCAAGAAAGCAGCCCCCTCCCCCTCCCCAGCCCAACCTCAGGGCCAGGTCTTGTGAATGGGTGGAGATGGTGTTAGATCCCAAGTCCCCAGCCCAGCCCCTCCCGCCAGCAGCCCCTGGCCCCAGATGCTAGCAGCCTCTCTCTCTGATCCCAGGTGTGGAGGCTGAGGACATGCCAAAGGGCCAGGGATCTCTCACCTTCCTGCTGTAGATGCTCTGTTGTGTGATTTGGCAGGAACTATAATCTCCTCCCAACATTTCTGTTTCCCTTCTCAGTGTCCCTGGTGCCTTGTATTTCTCGCAAGAAGCTCCATCCACGTGGGGAAGAGTTTGAGCGGGTGGGCTTCTGGTCACAGTTCCATAAGGGGGTCCCCTTGGCAGATGGGGACGAAGGAATGAGTGTTTGGGGCAGGAGGCAGAGTTAGGGCTGAGAAAGGGGCCCCAGAAGGTGATTTGGGGAGTCTCTCCTCGGTCCTCTCTTCCCACACATCTTAAATTCTGCCCCTCCCTCCCATCTTCCAATTAGGCTAAGAAGCTCAGAAGGGTAACAGAGAGTCCTTCCTGGACCTCAAAATAAGCCGAATGCCTTCATGTGGATTGATAACTGGATTCCCTCCTCCTTAACTGGGAGCTTGCTTTCCACCACAGGAAGCAGTGGTTTAGCCAATCAGTGCAGGCATGCAAATAAGAGACTCCCAAGTAGCCTTTTCCCTGGCCATTCATTGACCAGACTTACACCGTCAGCTCTATGATTGGTCCATCACAAGACTGAGCTTGGGAGTTCAGACTGTTATTTTCTTGAATAACTGGACCAGTGGGCAGGGGAGGGGAACACGAGAGTAGATAATTAGAACACACACACACACACACACACACATTCTCTCTCTCTCTCTCTTTCAGTTTACTTTGGAATGCATTATATCACGATTTTACATCCTGTTTGACTTCAAATAATGCAACCATTAGTTGACTTCTGTTAGATGGTGTGGGGCATTGGGAGAAGGTTGGGAAGGGCAGACAGGGACAAACATTTAGCACCATTTAGCACCAGGGCCTCGGGTGTGCCCTGAGTGGGGCTCTGTGTGTACAGACCAAACACGGAGATGGATTGCTCCCTGCAATAAATATCGACTGATTCATAAATCTGGTTGCCAGATTCAATCAAAGTCACTGCCTGCATAATCCAGGAGCATAAGATGCCAGCTAATTCTGTGTGGGGCCTGCTGATTCCCAGCAGAAGATGTTGTATGAACGTCAATGTCTCTCAGCTCTGTGCAACCTGGAGGCTGTGTTCGGGGGCTGGGGAGAGCACATTTTCCCAGCCGAGGGGGCAGGTGGTGAAGACAGAGTGAGCCAGGGGGCAGAAGGTTCCACAGGGCAGGACTACCACCGCTTCTCTCTCACCATCCCCTAGGCTCCTCCTCTCGAGCCTGTCTTGACAGTAACTGCTGTCAGGCTGAACCTAGGGAATGCTGAACATCTGGATGAAAAGCACAACCAGCCAGCCCATCACTCAGATATTTCTAAATATCCAGAACTTTGTACTGGGGGGGGGGGACCAAAAAAACAACACCCCACCTTGACGATGATGATTTTTCACTTTTCATCCAGATGTTGAATGTCAGGTAAATACAGCCTTGGGGGCCCTTAATTGCTCTTTCCTAGAACCTCTCTTGTTGATGTGAGGCCCCACAGCCCTGTGAGGGATTTAATAGGAGGGAGAAGCCAGTTGCTCTTGCTGGCACATTCTTTTTCAGGTTTCTTCTTGCACTGGGGTTGGCTGTGTGGCTGGTGTGGCTGGGGTTGTTGGAGGGGAGATAGAGGAGACCGCCCCATCTGCCCTCCATCACCCATCCAGCACCTGGACCCAGCCTTCGCTCACTTTCACTCTCACTCATTCTCTCGTGAGGCATCCTTTCATTTTCTTGCTTTGTGCAGCCCTTCTGCTCTTGTTCTCTTCTGGGCTCAGAGTCCAAACTGCTCTCTCCTCCCCAGCCTATTACAGGAGCAACTCCAGGAAACTAGCCCTGCCCTGCCCAACCCTGGACGAGGCTGGGTTGCCTGTGCTCCTGACGGAGGAGAGGCAGGGCCAGGAGGGTACAGGAGCTGGGCGTGGTCAGGCCAGAGGCTTGGGGGGCGGGTGTGGGGGGGGAGGTGGGCTGCAGTAGGTACAGCTGCTAAGAACATGGGCTAGGCTGCCGGACCCTCTGGGCTCTCATCCCAGCTAACAGATCTGTGGCCTCAGGCGGTCCCCCGAGCCTCAGTGTTCTCATCTGGAAGACAGGGGTAGTACTAGTGCCTGCCTCACAGGATCGTTGTGGGGGTGAAGTCAGTCAGTGTGTGAATGAGCCAGAGCAGTGACTGGAACAGGACACACAGTCTGGCGTTGGTGGGGACTTCTGCCCCGGGCTGTGTCCTTGGCACCCTATTCTACCAAGTGTGTGGAGCATCCAGAGGGCGCAGGTCCCTGGCTGGTACATGAGGGTGCAAGTCAGTCAGAAATAGTCTCCATCATGCTCCTGTGTGATGTCCATAACGAGTGCAGGCAAGGGGCAGAGGGCAGGCCTGTGTCGAATGTTCCAACCACTTGGAGAGTCAGGGAAGGTCTGATGGAGAGAGGGAGGATGGCCTCTGCTGGGTCCCTGGAGGATGAGTTGTTATGATTGGTGTGGGAGGACACTTGGCAGGAGGGCACTAGCGTGAGCAAAGGTGCAGAGACAGGAAAGCACAGGGTCTGGAGAACAGAGGATGAGAGCGGGAGCTCAGCTGGAAAGGGAAGGTGGTGCTGAATTGTGGAGGCCCAAGACTGCTCCGTGAAGGACTGTGCCTAATCCCATAGGCCGAGGGACCGTCGAAGGCTGTGCAGCAGGGAGGGAATCAGAGCCGCATGGTGATATGGTCTCTGTGGCAGGGATGTGGCGTCAGGAGAGAAGGGGGCGAGACTGCCTTGGGGGTGGGGTGCCCCGGCCCTGAATGAGGGCCTGTGGAATGGAGTGGACAGTGATCCCACGTAAAGCGAAGGGCGGGTTCCAGAGAGCTGGCACACCCCACAGGAGAAGTAGGGTGTGGGCAGCAGGGTGGGACACACCACGTCTTTTGTGGTGGTTACTCAGTTTCCCTCCAGGGAAGGGGCACAGCGGCCTCCCTCAGGAAGTAGGTCGTGGGATTTGGAACAGAACCCTCCTAAATCCAGAGAACGTTAGAGCTGGAGACACCCAGAGAGACCATGTGGTGCAGCCCTTGGATGAGGTCTCCAGAGGGTGGAGGGTAAGGGGCAGAGCAGGAGGGGCCCCACGTTGCTCCCACCCCCACCTGGCCGCTTCAGTCCCGTTCAAAGCTAGCCAGGTCCTCAGAGGCGGCCAGCTGGTGCTGCCCGCCAGTTGGCCCCCCTCCCAAGAGCCCGTGCTGCAGCAGGAGGGTGACGGGTGCTTCCAAGTCCACGCGTGTGATCCGTGCAGCAAGAACTCCAGCAGCATGAGGTGCCGCCGTGTTCCAGCCACTGCGAGATATTCTTGGCAACTGTGCTCTCCGGCTCACCCCCTCTGCCTTCCCATCAGTCTCTGGCTGCCTGTTGACTCTGCATATCTTTTTCTAAATTTCCCCCTCTCCCTTCCCTCCCTCCCACTCACACCCTCCGTGGCTTCTAGGGACCCTCCTGATGGAACAGCTGCTTTTGCTGCAGTGGGGACAAATGGGCGGTCCTAATGGTCATGATCCTTGGGACCACGCAGCGAAAATGTCCTGCCTGGGTTGGCCTGGCTCCCGCCGCCCTCACTCCCACACTTGCTCGCAGCTGGGTGGGTTTACAGGTGCATGGTTGTGATATCCTCCCGTCGCTTCCAAACACGCACCCAGACTGTGGCCCAGGTGGTGCTGGCTCCCACCTTCAGAAGGCGAAAGACCCGGGGAGGGTGCACATGTGTGCCAGGCAGGACGAGAGGCTCTGGGGATAAAGCAAGCTGGACGAAACCCATGCTCTCCCAGAGCATGTGTGGGATGGACAAACACATCCATACATTAGGACAAAATATATTGTACTAGATGACCAGAGGTATTAAGGAGAAAAGACGAGGAAGGGGGGTTAGGCCGTAGTGGGGCTGACTTGCAATTCTAACTGGTGTTGCTGGGGGAGGGGGCTCTCTGATAGGATGATATGTGAGTCAAGACTGGAAGAAAGTGATCCAGCCATGTGATGTCTAGAGGAAGTGCAGGCGGAGGGAACCGCAGTTGCAAAGGCCCGGAGGCAGGACTGAGCATGCGGTGTGTGAGGAATGGGGAGATGGCCCATGAGACTGGGGAGGGGCGAGCAGCCTGGACTAAAGTAGGATGTGAGGTCATTGAGGTCACAGGGCCTGGGTCATACAGGTCCCTGGCAACCAGCACAGGACTGTGGGCTTTTCCTCTGGCTGAACTCTGATCCCTGGGGGAATCCTCCTCAGACCCAAGCCCTGCAGGAGAGCAGCTTCCATGTTCTCCAGCAAGAGCCTCCTCTTCTGCCCCTTCTTCCTCCACCTATCCAGAACTTTCTGGAATGGGGGCGGGTCCTTCCGTGCTCCTGGCGCAGTACGTGTGTTTCCATCTAGTCTCCACGCCTGTTCTGGGGGTGTCCAGGTGCCTTTGCCTTGGCACGCCTGGGCTATGCACACGGGCAGGGCGAGGCTCTGTGGGGAGAGAAGAAAGGCCAGATCCCAGGCGAGCGTCTGATCTGCAGGTGCCGCAGGCTGGGGTCCACCTTGGCTGGAAGCAAGGTCAGCTGTCTGCCGGCTTGCTGGGACCTAGCACTTGTGACCGATAGTATTGTTTTCCAGTGGATGAGATGACCCCCCCACCCCAGCCCTACTCTGACCCTCTCCACCTGGCTTCCCAGCTTGTGGGATTTTCAAAAATAGTATTGGGAAGAGCGTGGGCTCTGAGGCTGGACAGCTTGCAGTTCTTGGTCTCCCACAGGCCTGCCGTGTGATCTTGAACAAGTTGCTCAGTTTCTCTGTGCCTCAGTTTCTAAATCTGTAGAGTGGGCAGAGTGGAATGGTGCCGCTGTGGGAGGGCTGGATATGACGATTGTGCCTGGCACAGAGCAAGTCCTCACTGAATCTTGGCTTCTGTTGTGGCAGCAGCCAAAACAAAGGTAGATTCTGGGATCCTGGCCTCACTTGGGGGGGTTGCGGGGGGTAGAGTCACCAGAGCCACTATTGCTCAGTGCCCAAGGTCCTGCTTGAGGTGCCGGGGGGCTCTGGAGGCGGCTATGGTTTCCGCACTGCGGGTCACTCCAGGACTGTCCTAATATTCGTGCCGCTCTCTGTGCAGCTTCTGCCTTCTCTCAGGTGCCACTTGCTTGTCCTATTACCCCCTGCTTTTCTCTTTAAGCGATGGTTTGTGCATGTTATAAAAAATGACCCTCTGCAGGAGAGGGAGGAGAGAGAAATCCACACAAGGGACCTCAGGAAATGTGGGTTCTCACCCTACCTGTGCTGTGTGGCCTTGGACGGGTCACCTCTCCTCCCTGAGTCCTGAGCAATCATTTCTGTGAAAGCTCCAGCTTGGCCCAGAGGATCAGGGGGTCCCTCTGGCTGGGAAAAAAAAAATCTATTCTGAGGATCAAAAAATAAATCAAACCCAGGTTCTAGTGCCAAAGTTGAAAGCCTCTCATCTGTGAAAAGAGGGTTTAAATTACCCTGTGTTTAAAAAAGAAGAGAGAGGGGGAAAAATTAATGGGGCTTAGAATGGAAAGTCTGAGTGAGCAGAGAAACCTGCTCTGTGGGCAAAGGGGGTTGGGGGGGGAGGGTCATTATCTTTAGCATCTGAGCTTTTGGAATCTGTTATCTCTGATTTAAAAAGTTTTGCAGGTGTGGGGAGGGGGTGGGGGAGTTCCAGATTAGGTGTTAGACGGGAAGGAGGTAGGCCTCAGAGTGGGAAACTGGGGAAGGTGCAGGTGGGGGACAGCTGGAGGAATTGGGTCAAATGTGGCTGGTCTGAGGGTGGGGGGGTCTGTGGCTGGTCTGAGGGCTCGGAGGCTGGACTGGTGAGAAATTTTCTCAGTCTAGAGAAGGAGTAAGGTTTGCTGAGGAAAAGCCTGGCAAATGGTTTTTGCCAGTGAGGTAGCCTCACAGGCCTGACTGGGTCATCAGAATTTGCATCTGCTTCCCCCTGTAGAATTTGCTTGAACATCAGTGCCAGCCACTGGGGTCAAAGTGAGGACTGGCACAAAGGATGTTGTGCCCGGTGCAATTTGGGGCCAGGCAGGACTGAACCAGGCTGTGTCAGGGAGAGCCGGGGCAGGCCAGGAGTGAGTCTTTGGCCATGGCCAAAGGGGTGGGCGTGTATAGGGCCATCTCAAGTGATTGGGGGACAAGGGTTGTTAACCAGCTGGAGGACTGGAGGAATCAGGTCACTGGGTGTGGACCACGAAGGACAAAGATTTGTTGGCAGGATGTTCCCAGTCAAGGGACGGCATGACTCAAGGCTTGGAGGCGGGCAAGTGTGGGTCTGTTGGAGGAACAGGAGGTGGCCTGAGTCAGCTATAGTTTCTAGGCCCATCGCTCATTCTAGAGACCCAGGACCCTCTGACAGTCCAGTCTTATGTCTAGGGAACTCTGGCTCTTATTGGCACAGCTGATTGGATTGCCGTGTGCTGAGCCAAGCAGAAAGCCCTGCTCCTGGAAATTGGGAATTTGGAATCAGAACTAGTCAGATGGATGGTGGAGAGGTGAGCGGACAGGAAGCCCATCATGGCGGCCGAGATTAGGGGCAGACCAGGTAAAGCCGCCTGCCAGCCCAGGGCTATGGGGCCCTGAGAAAAAGCCAGCGTGTAACGAAGAGCGGGAGAGGATAGTAGAGAGAGGACGGAGGCTGATATGATCCTGGAGACCCTATCCAAGGAGTCCTGTTCTGCTTCCATGAAACTCCCTTGAGTTAGTACCAGTGGGTTTATGTTCCTGGCACCAGCAAACCCTGGGCTGGGCCCTCTGGCTTGCTACAGGATGGCACATGTGTGCCGGGGAGGGGGCAGGTGTTAGAGAGGAGTCTGAGGCGTGGGGACCAGGTTGGGTAGGGTTTGGAACGGTGGGCTTCCAGATCCCATGTAACTCTGTGGGTCGTGTGCAGACGGAGGGTCGCTGAAGTTTTCGAGTGCCTTGGAAGCCCAGATGTAGTGGAAGGGAAGGGGGCGGATGGAGCCTGAAGTGAAGGCTCTGAGGATCCCCAGATGGAGGGCCTCAAGGGCAGGAGGCAGCTCAGAGGGTTGCTAAATGCTCCTTGCAAGGGCCCAGGCCCAGATCCCCAGTGGATGTAGGAGGCACCTTCTGTCAGATTCCCTAGCATGCTCCCTGTCCCCAGGACCGGCAGTCTTGAGGAACCTGTCCCTGAACCCACACACCCAGGAACCCCCAGCCATCCACAGATTCATGCCTGCCCGGCCCATCCCACAAAAACAGGAGCCCTCAGCTCCTGTGGCCAGCACAGTGGTATTAAAAGAGCCCGGTGTTTGGATTCTGACAGATCTGGGTTCCTATTCTGGCTCATACTTAAGAGCTGTGTGACTTTGAGCAAATCCCTTATCCTCTCTGAGCTGCAGGGACCTCATCTGTAAATTGTGATCGATAATTCTCCCACCTAGAGTTGTTCAGAAGATTAAATGAGGCACAAATGTAAGCGACTCAGTGGGTGTCCAGCATATGGTGCGTACCCCGAATTCCCTTCCCTCCACCTTCCTCCTTCAGGAGGTAGGGCTGGTCCCGTCTGTCTACATTGCTGTAATCGCTGTGCTGCAGGGTCCGAGAAGGTCTCCCCTCTCCAATGATGAGGGCACCCCTGGTACTTCCTGAGTATTTAATATGTGCTTGCTAAATAAATGAATACATGTAGAAATGATTCCTAGAGATGCCGTACCTGGAATCTAGAGGCTACTACCTCTTCACCTAACTCTTCCTTCTCTCCACCGTGAGCGTCCAATGTATAGAGCTGGTTCTCTGCTCGGTCTGGGGAGACCAGTCTGCCGTCTGCTATAAGCTGGCAGTCCCCAGGGGCTAGACCCAGCTTCCAGCTACTTCTCATCTCCCTGTCCAGCGGCCTCTCCCACTGGTGTCTGGGTACCCTGTCCTCCCTGCTCCCTGCCCTGTCCCCACCCCAGACTTGGCTAAGGCCTCAAGCCTCCCTGAAGCTGGGTCCCTCTGAGGCTGTGAGTGGCCCCAAATTTGAATCCCACCGTATAACTTGATATTAGTCTTGCTGTCTCTGATACCCTGTCCTTTCCTCTTCCACCCCTCAACCCTCTCTCCTCAGGGATAACCACTGTTCAGAGCATGACAGGTGTTCCTCCAGACCGTTTTCTATACATAGCTTAAAATCCTTCCCTTAACATAAAATCCAAACTCCATACTGTAGCTGACAAAACCTTTTCTGAGCCGGCCTCTGCTTTCCTCTCTGACCTCACCCTCTGCTCCCCTCCTCCTCTCCCTCCATCATGCACATACCAGGCTTCTACCTGGCTTCTAAACACTAAATAAACTCCTTCCCACCTCAGGGCCTTTGCACAGGCTGTTCTGTCTGCCGGGAACAATCTTGGCCTTATGGTCACATGACCAGCTCCTCATACTTAAGTTTCCACAAAATGCTACCTTCTTGGAGAAGTCTTCTCTAGCGACACTCCTTATTATTATTATTATTTTTTACAATGTGTATTATTGTTTAAAATTACAAATTGCTGATTTACTTGTCTGTGGGTCCATCTCTCCCTCTGGAATGTAAGTTCCACGAGGATGGGGCCTTACTTTTTCTTTTTTTGCTACCCTGTATTCCCTAGTAGCTAGATGAGAAACAGCACACAATGGTCTGGTGAATATCTGTTAAAGGAATGAATCCTTCTGTGTGTGTGTGTGTGTGTGTGTGTGTGTAGTTTATTTAACTAAAGTGGGAACACACTGTAGGTGTTTTTTTTTTGTTTTTTTTTTAACTTGCATCTTTCACCCAGCCGTGGGGCAGGGCTGTCTTCTTCCTTTAGCGTTCACTGTCAGTTTATCGCCCTGTCACTGCTAGTCTGAGAGCTCCTGAGCCCAGGGAGGAGGGGAAGGCAGGGAGGTCTGCCTATAGCATCTCCTGGATCTGGCTTTGGTCCTGCCTCAGGCTGGCTCCGTGGCCCCAGGCAAGTTCCCTGGAAGCTTCTTTTGCCTCAGCTGGGATCCCAACGGCTCCCACTTTGCTTCCCGGCCCCTGAGGTTGAGTGTCAGCCTTTGCTCCAGGCCCGGCCCGGCTGGCTCAAGGATACACCGCCCGCAAACCAACCCAGGGTTTTAGCTGGATCTGTGGCACCAGGCTCTGGCTGTAAACCCAGAAGGTGGCCCTACCCCTTACCGCCATGGCCCTGGCCTCCCACCTCTGTCCCCTGGGAAGCAGAAAGGCTGTCCCTGAGGAGGCCAGATAGCCCTGAGCAGCCAGCCTGGCCTGCTCTGCAGCATCTGCCCCTCTGCTGGGAAAGCAAAGAACAAAAACAAACCTTGCTGTCATCATGCAATTAAGTGGAAATCAAATAATCCCAAGAACAGAAAAGCCAATTAATAAAGGAGCAATGAAAACTCACAGAACCTTGGGGGCTGCGGGGAAATGTTGCGCAAACACAGAGCTGGACGCTGGAGCTTGTCTGGAGACGGCTGGGCTCTGGGCTGTGGCCTGGGGCGGGGGTGCAGTCTGAAGGTGCCCTGCTGCGGGGCATCCCCTTGGGCACAGCACAGCCCAAGGGGGCTGCCCAACTCGCTGAGGAGACGTGGTCTCTGTCCTGGAGGTTAAGGATTTGAGTTTATTAAGTGGCTGTTATATATCAGACCCGGTGCAAGGTATTTTTACGCAACATTAATTCCCCAAAAGTTATGACGCTCAACTTGACCATCTCGTTTGGCATAAAACCCAAAGTGCTCCCTCCTGTGGCTTGCACGGCCTACTCACTGAGGTCCCCATTGCCTCTCCAAAGTCCTCACCTACAATTTGCTTCCTTCTACCATTCTGGTCTCCCTCACGCTCTTTAAGCACTGCAGGCACACTCGTGTCTCAGGGCCTTTGCACTTACTGTTTCTGCCTGCCTGGAACCTGCTTCCCCTGGACACTCAACAGGCCTTGATCCACTCACTTCATTTTGCTCCAGTGTCACCTCACCCTAGAGGCTTTTCTTGACCGTTTTTCCTAAAATAGCACCCTATCCCACCCTTCAGTCTTCGATCCCTTTCCCTGCTAACTTTCCTGCATAACAGTTATTCCCACCACCTGACCTTTTGTATGTTGATTTGGTTTTTTCCCCTCTCCTTCCTACTAGAGCAGAAGGTGGGAGAGAGGAAGAGTCCTTGCTTTATCTCCAGCTTAGACCGGCCTAGAGGGGGTATTCTTCGCCTAAGTGTTGCATGAATGAGACCCGTGAGGCACAGGGAGGTGGAATTACTTGCCTAGCTCCAGCCCAGCATTAAGTGGCAGACCTCACCTGCTAGCCTAGACCCTTTTGTCCTCATTACGCGGTGTTTCAGGCTTCTGTGGCTCCTGGCAGGATGTAGGCAGACAGGGGCCTCCCCAAGATGCTCGCATCCTAACCCCTGGAACGGTGACCATGTTAGGTGAACAGCAAAGGGGAAGTAAGGGTGCAGAAGGAACCATTCGTTTACTGGCTAAGCTTACGAAGAGGCAGCACGGTGCCCCGTTATGCACATGGGCCCAGAGTAATCACAAGGGCCATTCGACTCAGAAGGGAAGGGCAGAAGAGGCAGAGGGGATGTGATGGCAAAGGCAGGAGTGAAATGACACAGTGGGAGGGCTCCGCTGGCCCTCCACGCCATAAGCCAGGGATCTCCCGGCGGCCTCTAGTGCCTCCAAGAAGGAACCCAGACCTGTAACATGTCGGTTTCAACCCAGTGAGACCCGTTTCAGACTTCTGACCTCCAGCACTGTAGAATATTAAATCTGTATTGGTTAAGTCACCAAGTATGTGGTCATTCGTTACAGCAGTCACAGGAACCTAATACACATCATGTCTGGAAGCTGCCTGGTCTCAGGGCGGGAGCTTGAGCAGAGGGGGTGGCTGGGCCTGGGGACCGCTCAGGGCATAGGCGGTCAGTGAACCCTCGCCCCTCAGGGCGTCTCGGGGAAGGGGCTGGCCTGTGGGCTGGGCTGGAGGAGAGAGCTGGGGGGAGGCAGGCAGGAGGAGGTTCAAGTCTGTGCCCTTGGCCTGGTGGCTGCGGTGGGGGCTGGGGTGGAGAGATTTTTCCAGAGCACTGTGAAACCATGCCCCGGACCCCCAGTCATTGCCGGCTCACAATTAAGCCCACACATACCCCGGTGGGTACCAAGTGCAGTGGACCTTTGTCCTGGCCTGAGTGAGGCTGAGGGATGGGCTGGAGAGGGAGGCCAGCGAGGAATCGAGGTGCAGAGCCCTAGGGACAAACCGGTATATTCCTGCAAAAGTCATTTCCCGCGCTGGGGCAGAATGCCTCCTTCACAGGCATTAAAGCCTCCCAGGCAGCCCTGCAGAGGCTGTCAGGATGGCAGGGAAATCCTGACCTGAAGGCACCAGGTAGGAGGCCCAAGGCCAAATCACATACAGGACCAGGGAAGGGCCCAGGCCCTGGATGTGGACAGGCCAGAACCCCGCGCGTGGCCCTGCTCACGCTCCCTGGGCATCCTTGGGCACGTTTGTTCCCGGAGCCCTCTTGTCTTCTGGCTTCAGTTGTCACATCCATAAAATGGGGACAGTGACAGAGGTCCAGATTCCTTACCTGGAATTCAGGGAGCCTACAGTCCCTGAAAACTGAGCTGTTTCTCGAAACTCATTTGGTGACAGACTTGATTTGAATTGACACGAGGCCATGAATGCCGAGTTTACTTATTTTGCTTGATGTGAAGCGTCACGAGTCTCACTGCAGACATGTTAATGTATTAGATGAGGGGATGCACCCCCGGAGGCTTTATCAAATAAACATTTTATGCACTGAATTACTTTTAAAACATCTGGTTCCCAGGGTTTTTGAAAACCATTTGGACCCATTGCCTCCACGCTATGGAGTTGAAAGGAAGCAGTCTTCTTCGGGCTCTGCGACGCTGTGGGCACGCGACAGATGCTCAGATGACCCCTGTAAGGAGGCAGTAGTATTCTCATTCTACACGTCAGAAAACAGAGGCTCAGACAGGTTAAGTAATGTTCTTTCGGGGGCATCTAGCTGCTAAGAAGCAGAGCGGCACTCAAACACAAAATTCCTGGGCTTAGTCACTCTACAAGTCACTGAATTAGATGTCCACCATCAGGGGACTCGTTCTTCCGAGAGTCAATCCAGGGTAAATTCTATCCCATGACTTCTGTCCTGTGCACCCCCCACTTTGGTCCTGCTGGACCCGGGACTCAGAGAAAGGCTGGCTGGAGTTCTTGGTTCCTCCTTTCTGACCAGGTAGAGGTTGGGAACCCCTAACTTCCACATTCCTGGATGACCTGTGTGCAGAGAGCTTTTGAATGCTCGGTCAACTATGACCCTCCTCCCCCGCCTGCCCCGGCCATTGGCAGTGGCAGGCTCTTTCTTTATCACAGCTGTAGCTGGGAGTGGGCTGGGGTTGGCGTTCAAGCCCTCTTTGCTATCTGAAGTCTGTGTGACTTCTAAGTTCATAGAGTCGGGGAACCGTGGGGTGCTTGGGGGTCAGAGAGGGCAGGCTGGAGGTGCCTTAGCACCACTGGACCCCCTGGGGCCATGCGGGGGCGTGTCCTATGAAGCCAGGGTCCCCAGTGAGGCCCTCTGGCGCGATGGCAACAACGTGCGGTAGGGATGGAAGGCGTGCTGGCAGTGGGTAGTTCAAGCAGCCTGAGCAGCCCACGCGTGGATCACCCTTGAAGAGTGAGGGGAGATGGGGTTGTCTTGTACCCAACAACACTCAGAGTGTCCCCAGTGGAGCTCAAGAGCCCAGCAGCCAGAGGTGGAGTAGAGGCCAGAAAGCACTAGGGAATAAACTGATGCTCCAATCAGAGTCCATGAGGATCTCGGTTGATTGGAGCAAACACCAGAACTGAACGAGGTGAGGCTTAACAGGGACAAGGGAACATCCCGCTGTGGGTGTCCCAAGAGCCAAGGTGGGGCCCAGCAGCAAGAGGGATGTGACCTGGGGGCTTTAGCAGATAGACAGCGGACAGCAGGCAGCAACGAGTCTTTTGGGGGAAGGTATAGCTATCCAGGCAGGAGATGTTCTCCTAGGCTCTACTGACGCAAGAGCCAAAATAAGGGGCAAGAGGGTTCTTCTGGGGCCAAGTCCAGTTCCCGGTGGAAGATTCAGGAAGGATATTGACAAAGCAGGATGTCCACATCCAGGGGTAGCCCTGGGCGGGGGGGGGGGTCTGGACCTGGCACTACACATCGGGGTTTAGAGTTGGGGATGAGAAACTTCCTGAGAGGCGCTGGCCCCTGTCTGGTTTTAGACAGCGGTGACCAAGAATGCCTCAGACTAAAGGCTGCAGGGCTTGGGAAAGCAGGAGGGATGGGGCCAGAGACAAAGCATATTGTGAACTGTTAGGAACACCAGGCTCAGGCATCTGTGGGGACGAAGATGCCCTCTGTGGGTGGATGGGCTGGCTCAGGGCAGGGCAATGGCTCTGGTGCCCTGGGGTGTCCCTCCCGCCACCCCCCCCCCCCCCACGGCATGGCTGTGAGCGCTGAGGCCAGGAAGAGAGGAGAATAGTGGGGAGTGGGGTGAGGAGCCCGGGGACTGCTCTGTCGGAGACGGACTGGCAGCCTCAGCTGGCTCTGAGGCCCTGGGAGGGAAGGAGGCGGGCAGGGGCCTAGCGGAGCGCACTCTCCCTTTTAATTACCCCCTCGGCCTAATTAGTCTCCCAGCCTCCCCTCCCTCTGCGAGGAAGAGGCCTTTGTTTGCCGCCCGCATGTTTACCAGGCAAATGGTTTTTAAAAGCGTTAGTAGACACAGAGAACCCATTTAGGAGGCTCAGTGGATAAAATTATTTATAGAGATGAATGGTTATCGTTCCTGTGCCTTTAGGAAATCAGGAGCCATGTGCCCAGGCAGGCGGGGCTGGGGCACCTCTGCTTGGCTCCCCGCTGTCCACGCTGGCCCCGCGCCTCCCCCCGCGCTGCCGGCCTGGCCCCTGGCCCCAGTCCTTTCCATGTCCTCCGCATCTTGTGTGTTTCCTTTCGGAGTTCCCTGTAGCTTTCCACGCCTCTGCTTTCCTGGCCCACCTTTCCCACTCTTCCCCAGCCAGCTTCCCTTGGCTGGCTTCCTCAGCTCTCCGTTTGCTTTTGTCCAGGGGTCTCTGCCCCTCTCTGTGTTCTCGGCCTCCCTGCATCTCGGGCTGTCCTTTCTCTGCTTCTATCTTTGTAAGCCTGCAGCTCTGTCTCTATCTCTCTGTCTCTCTCTCTGTCCTCCATCTCTTTGTCTCTCCTCCATCTCTGTCTCTATCTCTCCTCTATCTCTGTCTCTCCACCATCTCTGTCTCTCTCTGTATCTCCAATGTCTCAGTCTCTATCTCTCCTCCATCTCTGTCTCTATTGCTCCTCTATCTCTCTGTTCCCCCTCGATCTCTCTCTCCATTTGGTGCTGTCTCTCTGTCATTTCTCTCTCCCCCATGTCTTGGTCTCAGCCCCTCTTTCCCTTTCCCTCTATCCCTCTCTCTCCCGCTGTACCCTGGGTGCTTTGTCTGGCCCACCACACTGGGCTGCAGGCAGTGGGGGTGAGTCCCTCTCTAAGAGGGTCTCTTAGGCCATTGTGAAACCCTGTGAGTGGCTGGTGGGGGAGGCGGCTCTGGAATGAGTTGGGCCTGCCTGCCTCTGCTGGGGTGAGTAGATCCTGGCTGCATGTGTCTGGGGCCTTGAGTGGGGTCCCTCTGCTCCCCCCTGCAGGAATAAGGCCCACAGTAGAAAATCTTGCCCCCCAGGGTCACCCAGCAGATCAGGAGGGGACCATAGAGAGGCAAGACTGAGAGCCAGATCACTCCCCAAGCCCTTACTTGTCCTTAGGCTCAGACTCACTGGGACAGGGTGGGGGTGGGGGGTGGGTAAAGTCTAAGGGAGCATGGGAGGCTCTCAGGGGTCAAGGATTCCAGGGGAGCTCTTGGGACCTGGGCAAAACTTTGTGAAATTTCTCTGAAATCTGGTCCACCGAGGCCTACCCCAGATAGGCTCCCTTCTACCTGCTAAACCTACCAAGTGCACCCCAATCCTTCCCTGCAGTCTGATGGGGTCCCTCATCGGAACTCACAACCCTACTGTGAGTCCACTAGTCTGCCTTCAGGCAGCTGTGCCTGAGAAAGCATCATCTCTTCCCTGAGCCACTCCCAGCTGGGAACCCTGTGTCTGGAGATAGAGAGGGGTCAAGCCTCCCGCTTTGGGAGGGCCTGGTCCGAGGGGGGAGATGTAGCCTCCATGCGTGTGGCAGCCTTGTGGTATACCAGAAAACAGTGGTCTTTGGAGAATGGGGACAGGCTGGGCTTCAGTGCTAATTAATGTATCACTAGCCATGTGCCCTGGACTGGTCACTTGGCCCTTGAAAGCCTGGTTTCTTCCTCTAGAAGATGGTCTGGGGATACTACATCTCAGGGTTGATGGCAATATGACATGGTGATTAAAGCCCAAACTTGGGGTGGGAGATCACTGAAAAACCCAGGTCCTAAGTCATATTTCCCCCTTCTTCTTAGCTGTGTGATATTAGGCAACTTACTTAACCTCTCCGAGCCACAGTTTCTTTCTCTATAAAATGGTGATAAAAATAGTCTCTTTCACCATAGAGTCATCATGAGCATAGTTCAGTAAGATCTTGTATGCACAGTCTTGGCTTGGACAAGTTATTTAACCTCTTTGGGCCTCAATTTCCTAATGCATGCATTGCGGTTAATAACAGCACTCACCTTCCATGGTGGTGAGGGTGATAAATGAAATAGCAGGTGGAAAGCCACTGGACCTCTGCATGGGACAGGGTAGGCATCGCCCAGAGGCTCTCCTGTTGTTACTAGCACAATGCCTGGCCCGCAGGAGGAGGTGGTCCCATCCCCGCCCCGCCCCTCCCCTCACGGTCTGGGCTTCCTCCGGCTTCCTCCAACACCCTTCCTCTGGGAGTTCCCCCTTTATCCCTATCCTGTCTGCCATGACTGGAAAGAGGGGAAGCTGGGGGGCTGTGGTCTCCTGGGATGATCTCTGTCCACATTCCTATTCATCCATCCATCCATCTGTGAACTTGCAGCTGGAGCCTCCAAAAAGCTCTTTAATGAGCCCCTCTGGGGGCTTTCAGATCACCTGCTTCCCAGGAGGCCCATGTGCTGCTCCCAGCTGGCTGGTGCAGCCCCAAGGAGGTGAGGTGGGAATAGGGTAGAGCATCCTGAGTGGAAGCCCCTAGGTGCAGGAACCTCTTGTCCTCCTTGCTTCCCAACAGGGGTACCTGGCGTTCCAAAGCCAGTGTTGGGAGCAGTGTGCTACCTGCATGGCCCTTCGCTACACCGTGGTGGACACAGCAAACTGGGCTCAGGGCTCCTGGGATTTTGGTGGCGGGTCCCCTGTGGTTATCCTTATTGTTCTGCCTGATCTGCTCATTAGATGGTCCTGCCCGTCTTCCTCCCTGTGAAACTGAGGAGGGGAATTCAAATCCGGGTTGCGGGGGCTCGCAATTCTGGTTTTCTGACTTTGTACTTGAACTTACATTTAGAGACACTTGGTATCTCCTTATCATCTGGACCTCAATTAGCCGGTTTATAGGATGGAATTAACAACTCTGACCCCACTTAGCCTTTTATGGGGGGGTAGATTAATAATTAATAACCACACTGATGCCTGCCAGCGTTTATTCTGAGTTCAGTGTGTGCTGGGCACTGTGCTAGGGCTTTCCCGCATGGTCCTATTTACTGCTCTCGACCTTATGGGGCAGGGGCTATTATGGTCTCCATCCTCCATGTGGCAAAGCAGACAGGTGAAGCCCTTGGCCCAAGGTCATACAGCAAGCACCCTGTGGAGGAGCTGGGACTCCAGCCTCGCTTTGTCTGATATGCTTCTGGTACATCTACCACTGAACCACACAGGGGACTCTAAAGACCCAGGAACTTTGGTGGGGAAGGGTGCCAATTTCTGATCTGGGGAAGGAGACCCCACTGTAAGGATATCTTCCCAGGGGATGCTGTGGCATGGAGGCAGGCCAGCTGCCCTGGAGTCTGGAGAGCCTTGCCTCCCACGGGAGGATCTTTGGCCAGGCTTGCTTGGGCGGGGTGTGGTGGGAACATAAGGTCTCTCTGGTTCCTTCCTGATGTTGGGGCCAGCTGGAACATGAGTGACAGCAGGGCCGAGGTCTAGGGAAGTTGAGAGAGACCCAAAAGGGGAGAGCTCCTGGTTGGCTCTGCCCTCAGAGCACTTAGCACATAGCGGGGGCTTAATTACTGTAACTTGAATGATAGAGGGGCCCAGCATAAAGATCCTGAGCCCTGTTTTCCAGAGCCCTCTTCTGTGAAGCCCATGTTCTGGGCATGACTGAGAAGAGGGAGGTCCCTTTCTGCTCAGAATGTGGGTCTGGGGCCTCTCCTCAGGACGGAACCCTGACATCTTTCCATGTTTCTGTTAGCAACAACGTCGTGCAACAGCTGTTGGGAGAGATCACTGGAAGTCCCCCACCTCCTTGGCCATGCCCCATGAGCAGCGCCGGGACTGGTCAGACAAGTGGGGGCGCACCGTGCCCCTGAACCCCCCGCCTTCCCAGTTTCCAGATGAGAAACTGCCAGCCGTCTTGGGAGTATTCGAGGATAATTTATTTTGAAAAAGTACCATCATGACTCTCATACAGAAATAAAGTGAACACGTGTCAAGATTGTATTTAACTCATTAATTAGTGAGGGACCCCGTGAGATGTTACGACCTGTTCAAAGGAGAATTTGAAGTACCTCTCATATATAGTCAAATAAGGTATGCTGGAATGAATTTACAAATAGCTGCAAAAACTGGCAAGTCTAGTCATTATCCACAGAACAACAATCAGTTGCATGCCTCAGAAAGCAATTTGCATTTCTATGGGCAAGAATTATTTACCTGATGATCACTTGGGATGTGAATGACAGCAGGGCAGGAGGCCAGGGAAGGAGATCAGAAGGGCCTCGTGGTTTCTGAGCTTTCTGAGTTTGCAATGGGCAGCCTCCCTGTGCTTGGCTGGCCCACTCCCTGAGGGCGGGCATCATCTGCAGGGGCTGTGCGGGGCGCACCTGTGCACAACCTGGAAGCTGGCAGAGCTGAGCGGCCCCTCCGAGACCTGCATTTCACCTGCTGGTGAGCAGTTTGGGGCCCGAGCACTCCACCAGGAAGAGTGGAACAGTGCCGGTGACCCCGGCCCTGGAGGTGCCCTCTGCGTTATGGACAGAGCACATTTGAGACGATGGGACCAGCAGAGGGAGGGCCGGCTGTGGGAGGAGGAGGAGAGAGGAGGAGCTCTGGTGGGGACAGAAGGTTGGGGAGGGAAAGTTTGCAGGGAGAGAGGGAGAAAAGCTGAGAGGTGGTTTGATGAGGAAACAGAAGCGTCAGCCTGGAAACCTGGGGCTGAGGTCCCACCCTCGGCCCTGGCGTTAGTGGGTAGAGCCTTTCTCTGGTTGCAGGGGTGACTTAAGATGGTAAGACCAGCAGGGCCACGGTGATTCTGACTTCTCTGTGGGTCTGGTCATACTTAGGAGCGCGCTGTTCCCCAGACCTGCCGCCCCCTTGCATGCCTCTGTACCTTTGTCCATGCTATCTCCTTTGCTTGGAAGGCTGGTCTTCCTTGTCCACCTGCCTGAGTCCTATTCCCTGGCAGGGCCCGTCCTTGTCAGAAAGTCACCTTTCTTTAGCGTTCCAGACTCTCCCAGGCGTCATCAACTCCTCATCCCTCGGCCATGCCGCGTTATGAGGGTGTAGGTAAAGAACAAGCGACTTGAGATCAGACACACTGGGGCTCAACTCTGGCTCTGCCACTTAGATGTGCTACCTCGAACAAGGCTAGCTTCTCTGAGCTTCAGTGTTCCTGTGTCTGAAAATGGGACCATTTCATTCCACTAATGGTACCCACCTCTCAGTGTGGTGATGTTTTGGAGGATCACGCTTGGAAATACCCCAGCCCCGTCCCTGGCTAGAGCCCGCAAGCTGTTAATATACACCTGTAAGACGGAGCACGGCCCTCAGGTCACTGAGGTTGGTCGTGACCATATGCCCCACCACGCCGGGCCGTGTCTCATCTACTTGTGTGCCCCCATGCCGGGTCCAGCGCCTGGACCTTAGCAATCCCAGTTGGGTACAGTGATTTTGGAATAAACAGCAGAAGTGGAGCGACAGGGAAGGACTGAGAGGAGGAGAGCCCCAGCTGGGCAAGGTGTGGAGGTCTGAGCTGCCAAGAGGAGCTGCCAGGGACAGCGATAATTAGCTTGGGAGGGAGGGGTACGGGCCCAGCTAAGGCTGGCTGCCGGTAGGAGAGCTGGCATCTGGCTGGGGACTTATCTCTCAGGGCAGGAGCCCTCTGGATTTTCTCCAGGACACTGGAACTACCCCCGGACGTGCCCAAGGATGGATGGAGATGAGGGTGTGGGTAAAAACCGATCCTTGGCTTTCTTGCAGGGAAAGAAAAGAAAACTTGGTGGCCGTCCCGGGGGACTCCAGCTAGGAGATGATCTCACCATTCTCCCTGAGATGGGGACCAGGGCAGGAAGGAGCGAAGCACTTACTGGCTGCTTTCCTCGTGCTGCCTCATAGGAACTAAAGCCCAGAGACGGGCAGTTACCTGCTTAAGGTCACGCAGCAAATCGATCCGTTCTACTTCATGATTGCATTTTACAACCACAGAATTGTGGGAGGTAGGGAGGACAGAGCAGGTTCTTTCCATTGGACAGATGAGAAAATGAGCTCTTGGAAGAGACAGGCACAGCCTGGGACCAAGAATGAGTCAGCAGCGGAGCAGTGAGCTCAAACTCGGTCTTCTGTCTGGAACAGGAGGCTGTCCCTGGGCCTTGGCGGGGCTTTGTTCCACTTATAGTCAAGTTTTGGACCCCAGAGCTCAGTGATGGGATGGTGAGAGGCCGTCCTGTCAGGGCTCAGGCAGGGGAACCTCACCCCACTGGCAACTGGCTTGGCAGAGTCCCAGGCTCCCAGGCTGCCCTGGAAACGGAGGGGCCAGAGGTTGCCAGGTTTGTTGGCAGTGTGGCGGCCCCACCCTGGGAATGGGGAGAAGATGGGATTTGGGAAGAGGCATTGGGTGGTGCTCCAGCATCCTGACTCTGCTCCTGGCAGTGCCCACTTGGATCCCAGCTGCTCTGGGCCCTGTCTTCCTGCCTGATTCCAAGCCTGGATGCTGCCTAGAAAAGCCACCTCTTCCCTACCCTTCACTATATCGTGGAGGGGAACCCATTCACCCCATCCCATGGTCGGGGGGCAGGGAACTCAGGGGCCCTGAGCCTCCAGCCTGCCTCTGCCCCCATCACTCCCTGTTCTAGCTCCCTGTCTGCTCTGCCAGGCTATGCAGAGGCTCAAAGGGCAGGTGAGGGGGGTCACCTCCCCTTCCATGGGGATCCCAGGCCTCCCAAACAAAGGTGGGAGGTTGGGGGGGGCAGGCAAACACAAACATTCACTAACAGTCTGTGTGTGCCTATAGACGTCATTAATCCTCCCAAAGACCCTACGAAGCAACTGTCCTTGTTCCGATTGTACAGACGGGGAAACAGACGCAGAGACGCCAGCGCACCCGCACAGTTGCAGCTCGGAGGTGGCGGGCTCATCTCTCACGGGGGAGGCCTTTGGAGCCGGGCCTGGCTGAACAGGTAAGGACGTCTTCAGGCAGAAGAAAGAACCAGAAGGCTCTGGGGGCTGCAGCAATAAGGCTGGAATGTCCCTCTAGAAAGTTTGGGTTGCATCCTGTAGGCTTTATCCGTTGGGGATGTGACTATTTGATTAAGGTCTGTCTCTCTTCCCAGTTTGTAAGCTCGGAGAGGGTCAAGGGCTTGTCTTTATTTATTTCTCCTTCCCAAACTTGGCACAGCATAGATGCTCAGTACATCTTTGCCCGTTGAATGAGAAGGGCCTGTTTGAGTCTTGCGCCCAGGACCCCTTGCTCTGCCCCTCCCTTCACCGCTCTCCCACCCCCCTGAGCTTTCCATCCCTGGGTCCTTCGTATGGGATTTCTCTGCTGGCTCTGAGACAGCCAGAGGGCCAGAGGATCCTTCCCTCTGGGCTGAGTCACACCACCCAGCCAGGCTCCTGGGCTCCCGTGGGGGTGGGGGTGGGGCTGCGCTGGGAGGAGGCCCTCCTGCTGCCTTGGCCTCTCTTCTCTCCCTCCTGGGCCCACCCGGGGCCTACCATCTGTGGGGGCCCTGGGCAACGGTGCAAAGGGAGGCCCACACACCACACGTCTAAATCCCTAAATGTCACTGAGACAGCCGCCCTACAGGCAAACGTACCTGCGTAATGACAAAATTGCAGAGAACGTCTGAGGCTCCGGCGGTAAACTACCGAACGATCCGATGATGCCTGCGCACGTCCCGGAGTCCTGTTGGTGGGCTGCTGTCTGGATGAGGAATAAAATAAGAACATGTGAGGAAGCCGGAGGCTAGCGAGTAGGAGACACGGGATTCTGTTCACGTGAGGTTCAAGAACAGGCAGGCTGTGTCTGTGGTTACAGACATCAGAACATCTGTGGCTTCTGGGAGGTGGGTTTCAGGGAGAAGGAATGCGGCGGACCTGCCTGGGGTTGTCTTCTATCTAGAGGGGGCGTTGGGAGAGTGGGAGTATACACTGAGCCAGACTCATCCAACTGGATACTTCAGATGAGGCCGTCACACCGTTCGTCAATTACACCTCAAACACAGTAACAGAAAACCCCATAACATCAGAATCACGAGAAATTTAGAAGTCAGGATTAAAAATCACACAAAAATAGCTGTGCGCAATGTTTAAACTGTCACATATTTACTCCACAAAATTTATTTCTCTTGCCATCATGTCATCAAAATCACCAATTTTGTTGTTATAATTAGGATTTTTGTATAATTCGTGTTCTATTTACAGGAATGATCTAAGGCAACCTTGCCCGGTAGGAATAACATGAGCCGAAGATGGGAGTCACATTCGTAATTTTCTAGCAGCCACATTTTAAAATGTGAAAATAAACTGGTGAAATTCATTTTAATAATATATGTTATTTAATCCAAGGTATCCAGAATGTTTATTTCAACGAGTAGTTGATATAAAAAATTACTGACATTATTTTGTGCTCTTTTTTCTTACTAGATCTCTCTCTGGAATTTTGTGTGTATTTTATACTTAGAGTATATCTCAGTTCGAACTGGTTACATTTTATGGGCACCTGAGGGGCTCAGTAGGTAAGGGGTCTGCCTTCAGCTCAGGTTGTGATCTCCCAGGCCTGGGATGAGCCATGCATCAGGCTGCCTGCTCAGCAGGGAGTCTGCTTCTCTCTCCCCTAGTGCTTCTCCCCACCACTCATTCTCTCTCTCTCAAATAAATAATGTCTTAAAAAAAAACAACTGGTCACATTTCAAGTGTTCAATTATTGTATAGAAAGTGGCTACTGTCTAGGACAGCTCAGCTAAAGGATGAAAAAAAATCACATGCAATCTTATTCCAAGTGTACAAAATTTGAATATACTTTCATTTAAATACTTAAGTCCAACTGATAGAAAAAAATTCAAATATTAAATTTTGTTCATGTTTTTTAAAAAGCACGCAAAATGATTGATTTAAATCAAAAGATGTAATTACCTATTGTGATTATATATTATAATTAACAAATATAAAAAATTTAAATCAAAATTATTTACATAATGAGGAAATTTTATTTTAATTTTTTGGAAAAGATATTTATCATTCAAGATTTTGAAGATTTTATTTATTTATTTGACAGACAGAGATCACAAGCAGGCAGAACAGCAGGCAGAGAGAGGGGGAAGCAGGCTCCCTGCTGAGCGGAGAGCCTGATGCGGGGCTCGATCCCAGGACCCTGAGACCACGACCTGGGCTGAAGGCAGAGGCTTAACCCACTGAGCCACCCAGCCGCCCCTCATTCAATATTTTTATAAAAAATTTTCATAAGAAAATGGCATTAACTGTTCCATTTTTTAATTACTGTAATGAATCCGTATCATGCTTTTTACATCTCGACCTGCATATAGATCACATGATTAATGTGACTTGCTCCACGTAACAGAATGATCCTTAGTTGCTGTGTCAACTGTAGCAAATACTACAGGTAATAATTTGGTAATTGTGAGTGCTTTCAGGAGCATTAATTGGAGCAGTCAGATAGCTAGAAAAGGACACTCGGCGTTACTTGGAAGCGATATTTGTTTTTCAAGGATCTGTTGCATTCATGCTATCTAAAAGTGAGGATGTTCAAAGAGCTAATTAATTCTTCTTCTTGGTTACCTAAGGGTTTCCGCGGCTCCGTGCTTTCTCCACGCTCCCCATTCCATCAAGTGGAGCATGATGGCAGCAGCAGCAGGTCCCAGAAAGCTTCGCAGGTTTCTGACTGGTGTTGTTTCTTTTGGAAACCTGCAGCAAACGACGTGGATGGGGAGATGCATGTCCCTGGGGCCCTCACCAGGCAATCACAAGGGCGGGCGCTTAGGATCATGGTTCGTCTGATGCCAGTCCTGAGCGTATTTTTCCTGAGCGGCAGGAGGTGCCCTTGTGTTCTTTACGGGGTGAACTCATATGTAGTGAGTTCCAGCAGCTGCTGCCTGGTGTTATAATAAAGCGGTAGCGCAATCACCCCCGTTTGCTCAGGGACTGTCTGGGGCCGCTTTTGAGCTGCATGGGAGCAACCACACTGCATGGCTGCAGGCCTGAAACAGTTGCTACCTGGAGCTTTAAGATAATTTGTCGATCCAGGGCAGGGTCTTGCCTCAGTCTGAGTGGTTCTTCTCCTTGGGGCTCCTTGAGCTGAGACCTCCCATGCCATCCAGATTCTGGCCAGACTTCTGCTATGGTTGCAAGCCCCTTAAAGGAGGAGATCTAGGGCACCAGGGAGGTCCCCCAAAGCACGCCTTCCAAATTAAAGTCTTTGGGCCTGAGGTGTTTTCTGCAGTGAATTTGCTCTATGCATGGCATCTGGGATCATATTCTCTCTTTAGTGAGGCCAAAGCAAGCACAGGGTTGGGGCTGACCAAGAGAATGGTTTTTTCCTTCCCTGTTTCTGTCAGTCACTCCCCAGCCCATATAAGAAGAGCCATGATGGGACTTCCCACAAGTCTCCAACTCTCCCCTGAAGGAGCAGAGCTGATACTAAGCTCTGTCTTCTGGCCCCAGTGTCCTGGACAAGGGATATTGGGGAGCTGGGCGCCTTGCCTGCCTGGGGAAGCCCGGTTCAGACCCAGAGGGGGGCCAATGTGGTCAGAGATGAGGGGTGAGTAGATAAAGGGCAAAGTGTTGGGGTAGGGGCTGCTCACCCTTATTGCAGTACTGGGCACCCCTGTTGCAGTATTTTGTTTGATTTCACACCCGTCTCCCCAGGAGAGGCATCGTTCTCGGTCAGCCCCGTTGGGCCTACATAGTACCCAGCACATGGCGGCTCCCCGGTCCGCACGTGTGGTCAGCCATCTTGGCTCAATGCCAGGCACAGGTACGGATTACAAAGATGACTCCAAACGGTCTGTGCCCTCAAGAGGCTCACTGTCCAGTGGGGGACACAGAGAGACTAGCAGTTTGGGTCCTCACTTTGAGGGTAGAAGCCTTAAGGAAGCACTCCCTCTGAGAGCTCCAAGTAGGGCACCATAATTCAGCTTGTGGGTTTGAGAAGGCTTGGGCAAAGGGTGACAGATTAGACCACTTGTTGAATGAACGTGCGAACAAATGAGAGATGAGGGCCTAATGCTGGGTCTGTGAACTTTAAAAATGTGGGGAGGGATTGCTTCTGAAGTTTTAAAAAATTGAATCCGTTTAAAGTGTTCCTGAGCTGAAAGTGGGACAGGAGGAGAGGCCTGGGGGGAGGGCTAAACTGGGAGGGGCTGCCGGGAGCAGGAGGGCCAAGCCAAGGGGATGGGCTCCTGGGCCTCCTGCCCAGACTCACGTGGCAAATCCCCATAGAGCCGCCAGCCCAAGGAAGTTGTCGCTGCTGGCGTTGAGAGAGATGATCTGTCACAATGGCTCGAGGACAAATCTCTTTTAATTCTGTTCTTTGGAGGAGGGGGTGGGGTCGGGCAGTGTCAGAGTGAGAGATTGGCTCTGTGAGTAATGGCCATGCCAGCTCCACTAACACCCCCGGTGAGGGATGAGGGGAGAGAGGCCCCCTCCCCTCACCTTTCCTGAGGCTTGCCACCAGGGGACAGGAGGGGACTGCTGTCCACCTGGCCCTGACCTGGGCATGCAGAAGCCGATCATCTCAGAGAGCTGAAGCTGGAAAGGTCCTTTAGGAACCATCTTCCAAGGGCTTCTGAAGGGGCCTCCATGGAGTTTTAAGGAGGAGTCCATAGGAGGGTCCTCAGGGGTCCACCACCCCCACCCCACCCCCAGGAGCAGGTGAAATTTTGTATGCATGGGAATTTGTTTGAGAAAAGTGGTAGGGGTACATTCATGGTTTTCCTTGGCTTCTCTAAAGGATTCATACTTCTCACCCCAAGTTAAGATTCTGCCCTCTTGCTTAGCAGATGGGGAAAGAGAGGGGCCTGTCCTATGTCCCATGGCAGGTGTGTGGATGCTGGGGGCTGGGCTGGGTGTGTTCATCTTCATCTCCCCATGATCTCTGCTAAAGGGAGGTACTGAATGAGAGTATCCCAGTCTCCTGATCCTCCCTGCATGGCCTTTCTCCTTGTACACCACGTGGCAGGAGGGCTGGGGCCAGTGAGAGGCAGGGGTGAGACCAGGAGATTCCGGCAAATCCCGTTATGTGTGGTGTGTGCACGAACCTCCCTGCCTGCTTCCCCAGAAGTTACTAGGGGTGTTGAGGGGGCTTTGGTGCTCCAGGAGGCAGACTGAAAGCACCTGTAAAGATCCCTCACCTGGGGCAGCCCATCTCTGTTCTCCCCCAAAAGACACCTGTGTGTGGCAGGGGAAGAGAACAAAGGGCAGCCTCGTGGAGGTGTGAGGCAACCACAGGCTGCAGTGAAGGCCAGGCAGGAGGGTGTCGTAGTGGTCCTGGTGAGAAGTAGGAGGTGGGAGGACTAAGAGAAAGAGCAAAGAAGTGGTCTCTGTCCCTTGTGGTGACAAACAGGGGAAGGGTGGACTTCCTGTTGGTGCTAGGAAGTTTGAAAATGTGGAAAGGGGATTGCTTCTGAGGGTTCAGACTATATCTAGCCCTAGTCCCTGCTTTGGCTTCGTGTCACTCTAGGCAAGACTGGTCTATGGGTTGGCCTCCGTTTTCTCATCTGTTAAATGGGAAATAATCATAGTAGCAACCCTTCTTAGCAAACAAGGCCAGAAGGCAAGAGGGCGGCATGAAACACTTGGATGCCTACGGAGAACGGATGTGGGATTGTTGACAAGCCTTCCAGAAAGGTTGCGTAGGAAGAAGCGATAGGGGTGGGGAGGGGAGGCAGAGGCAGGGAGAGCCAGAGAAGGAAGCATCAGACTCCACTCAAGGCGTCTACTTGCCTTCCCCAAAGCACAGCTACTTGACAAGAGCATCTGACAGAGCCTGACAGGGGATGGCCTTCGACCTGGGAGGGAAATGGTGAACCATGATTTTCCACAAGTTCTAGCCCAGCCCTCAACGGCCGTGGAATACAGATAACTCACTACAGGGGTAGACGGGAGGGACGGAGTCCAGAAATAATATGGCCACAGGAAGCAGAAGCGGGATAAGAATTATTCAACTGCTTAAAGCCAAATTGCTCATAAGATCCATACGCAGAGCAGCGGGAAATAAAGAAAGAAAGCTGGGAGGATCTGGGCAGGCTCCCTGGAGGAGGTGACTCGTGTGCTGGCTCTGGGTAGGATTCCGAGAGGGACCCAGGGAGAGGAACAGCCCAGTGCGGGGGACCGCACAAGCAAGGTCGAGGCTTCAGGAACAAGGGGAGCCCAGCCGTTTTCTTCTCCTGGATCCATCTCAGAGGCGAGAAAGGTCACGATGTGGGCTCGTGGTCCTGTCAACTTCCTAACTTTGGCTTCCTGAGGGTGTGTGTGACTCCCCTGAGGGCCCCACCCTGAGGGCTCCCGGTGCTTTCTGTGGGCCTCCTAGCCCCTGTGGGAGGCACGCCGAGCTGGGCTCCGCTCCAGACTGGTCTCCGAGAAGCTCGCCTGTTTACCACTTGGCTGCAGAGCAGATGGATGACGCGGAGGCCCCATTTTTCTCCCCGAGCAGTGCGGAGAATGAATCTCACCAAGTGTTGCCGACACCGTCCTACCAGGTTCCCCATCCATCTCGGACGGGGCGGCTGACAGAGCGCCGGCCTGTCCCTCAGCCCTGCTCTGGGGCCCAGCGGAGAGGGTAAGACCAGACAAACATTCCTCCCTGCGGCTCCTTCTCTCCCCACGCTGGGCCTCAGGCCTGGACGGCACTTGGAAGTAGATGCGGCTCCAACACAGAGAGAAGGAGGCTGGGGGGTGGAGGGAAGGAGATGGATGGTTGTGCATTTAGGCCCGATAGCCTTGCACAGTCTTAAGCCTTGTGATACAAGGCTGTCATTTCACCGAAACCCCAAAGGGCAAGACTTCTCAGGGATGAGGCTGCTAGGAAGATGGGACGGTGGTCCAGAGAGACCCAGACCTGAATTCTGGCTCCTCCCATGGAATTCTAGGACTTGGGGCAAATCATTCTACTGTTCTGGGTCTTGTTTTCCTCCAGAACTGGAATGGGTTCCTCCCAGTGTTTGTGAGTGATGACGAACTGGGGATTGAAAGATATGGTATGGATTCCCCCCTGCCCCATTTATTGATCACTTACTGTGTGCTTTAGACTGTATGGAAAAGAGGGCTGATCTTCACAAGAACCTTGTGTCGAGGACAACTTCAGCCCCATTTTACATGTGGGATAACTGAGATGCTGAATCGAAGTGACGTTCGAGAAGGAAAAGGCAGACCCAAGACTCCAGCCCAACCCTGTCATTCCCACAGTCTTTTCTTCTCACTAGATGATGTGCCCATCCCAGGCTTCAGGGACTCTTGGGGGCCTGGCACGTGGGGAATCTCATGGAGAAATAAATAATTGAAAGGAGGGATTTGAGAGTCTTGAGAGAGCCCTTGGGGAAAGCATTCCCATTCTGGGACTCAGGTAATGCCTTAAGTAGCACTATCTCTCAGCGGGCCCCAGGCCCCTGCTGTCATCTCTCCAAGACCTGACCTTCCGGGGCCACTCTGTCAGTCCCCACTGGTGCACACTGGCCCCAGGAGATTGCCCACACTCCTAGTTTGGCCCTGCCTGCCCCCCAGTTTGCTTGCTGAGCTCTGGGAGAGAAGCCTTGTGTGTCTCCCCAGTCCCCAGGCCCTGCTCTTACTTCTCTGTCTCTCTGGAGTCTGGGTTTCCTTCCAGGGGGAGTTCTCCTTACGAGGTTTCTAGAAGAAAGTTTTGACCTTCCTAAGGCCTTTTCTATGTGGCCATTGGACTTTGTTCGACCTCCCTCCCTACCCCTTGGGAAGCCCTCTAGGCAAAAAGGTAGAGCCTGTATTTACAGGAGAGCGAGGTGGCACCGGCGGGGGTCAGCCCGAGCACACGAGGGTAGGGGTTCCTCCAGGCTGTCTTTGAGAGCAGCTCCGGCCAGGCCTGCTTAGGGCCTGTGGGTCACAGGAGGTCGGGGGGAGGTAGGCACTGCCCACTGTGTCCTTGGGGCCAGCTGGGGCTGTCTCCCCACCTGCCTGCCCCATGGGCGAGAAGCAAGCTTGCTGCACATTTATTCCCTTCCAGCAGAAGGACCTGGAGGGCAGAGTAGCCCAAATAGAATCACACACCCTATCCCTGTGCAGTCTCATGGGGGGACCGAGCTTCAGGCCTCGGAAGGGGAGAGGAATGGGGAATGGCGAGGGGAGCCCTGGCGGCAAGCCAGCCAGCCTGTGAGCACAGCCCAGAGAAAGGCCAGAGTGAGATAAGCTCCCTGCTGTCAGGCTAGGCCTTATCTCCAACCTGCAGATACCTATCTCTGCTTGCCTGCATGCTTACGGCCCACGGTGGTCCTCTGCGCCCTGTGCCAGGCTGAGGAGTGGGAGTGGGGTCAGCGTGGTCCGGCAGGCTGCTCCCTAGCCCGCCTTAACCGAGGCCCTGCTTCTCCGAGCCCAGTGTCCCTGACCTCGGCTCCAGGGACCCGCTCTCTCCAAGCATTCCTATCCCTTACGATGTCACCTGGACCAAGATCAAGGCACTCCAGCTTTCTCCTCCCAGCACACACAAAAGATTCAGTTCAGACCTCCTAGTTTTAGAATAGCTCCAAGGAATATCAGTAAAGAGTCTGTCCCGAAGACGATTTTAAATGTAGGTATTATGACACCAGCCCGGATTCAGATCTCTTTTGGGTTGTCAGACCAGTTGACTGAACCCCTCCTGCCCCCAGATTAGCAAAACATCAATATCTTTCTTTTAGGGACACCAAGCCTCTCCTCCAAATTTTTGAAGTACCCCAGAGAGGAGACTCTGTCCAAGAGGGACGGAGTCCCTCATCTAAACACCACATCTGGGAAAAAAAAAAAAAAAGGGAGTATCATATGGAGAATCAGATCATGTGTCATATCACCTTAGAAAATTCATGTTCCCTGGAAAATGATAAAATGATAGCATTTACTGAGGTGTGAGCTGCGGGCTGGACATTTTCTGTTCTTCACATGTAATAACTCATTTCATCTTCTCAAGAACCCTGCAAGGTGAGCGCTATCTTATTCCCATTTCATAGACAGGGAACTGAGCTCAGGGAGAAATCAATTTCCGCGGCTTTCCATGGCAAAGTCAGGTTGGGCGGGGTGACCCCAAGTCACTTGGGGTGCCCTTCCTGTGCAGGTAGCCTCAGTGGGGCTCCCTCCATCCACAGGAAAGGTGTTAACCTCTCCAGATCTCTGTCCTCTTTCCCCACAGGGGTCTTCATGACTTCTGTACAAAGAATGTTAGCCCAGAGAGCCAGGGCGTATGCCACCCCCCACAAGGGCTTCTGGTCCTAGGTTCTACCTCACCAGGCACCCGTCCAAAATAAATCATTTCATTAGAGTTAATAACATAGTCCCTTAAACTGCACTGTTTCCAAATAGAGGGCCCTCCAGTCTGCTTTAATGAACAGATAAGAATCTTTGTAATTAAGTCAGTGATGGCTTGCATGTAAATGGGATCGCTTCTGAGTGCCAGGAGACCAGTTATTCATTTATTATTTTAAGTATGGGGTAAATATGCTCCTGACCCGCCCTGGCTCCAACAAGGTCCCATGCAGCCAACCACCCCTCCCAGGGTTATTTCTGCTGATGTGCAGTAGCACCTCTTTGCAGAGACCCCCTGGGTACAGGAGAGCCCAGAGTGCTGCCTGTCTTCATTCCAGCGGGGCCCTCTTGGTGAGGCCCACCGTCCTTCCCTCTGCAACTCTGGGCTTCCCCGCCTGGTGGCGTGGTGGGGCTGGGGCAGCTCTGTCCCATTATGCGCTCAAGCATTAGCCGCCTCTGCCCATCGCCGTTCTGGGGCTGTAGCGGGCACACGTGTGTACTGGCCTGTGTGTTCTTGTGTGTGTGTGTGTGTGTGTGTGTGTGTGTGTGTGTGTATTGTGTGTGTATGCATGCGGCTTGGGGCAGCGAGCTTGGTGGGCATGTGGGTGAGCAGTGGTGCTCAGAGGGCATGCACTTCTGTGCTCTGTGCGCACGTCCGGCGCGTGTGCCCACACGTGTGTCTGTGTACCCAGCCAGTCACTGGAGCCCGGTTCCTCATCTTTTGATAGAGGCAGCAGTTGAGTCACCGGATGCTTCTGGAGCTTTGTGGTGTCTGTTCATGGGGCAGAATTTTCTGGGGTGGAGGGTCGGCTCGTGGCTCTGGCATCTCTGGAGTTGTCCCAGAGGAGCCCAGCTGCTGACAGTGCTCTGGGCTCCCCCTCCTCCCCTCTCCCTTCCCTGGGAGAAGCTGTCCCTGCCCAGAGGGTTAATCCCCATCTAGCTCCCGTCCCCTCGGCCCACCGCTTCCCTGGATCCCGAGAAAGCCATCTCACCAGGGGACTGGAATCTGGACCAGAGCAGCAAGGAGGAGGGCAGAGGCAGGAAGACCCTGTGGGGTGGGCAAATGTTTGTGAGGGAGGAGGCCTGGGACCAGTGTCCTAGCTCTAGGGGAGGGCAGACTATGTGTGGAGGTGCTGGGGGGCAGAGAAAGGGAGGCTAGGAGGACCCTTCACTCTCTGGAACTCTCTCCCACTCTCCTCCCTGAGAGGTCCAGGGTGCAGGGCTGAAAGAGGAGTCCGCTTTCAGGGCAAGGGCTGGGCTGCAGGGCTAGGTGCTAAACACGGGACCCAGAGATCCACGCCAGGGCCCTGCTCACGTTCCCTCGCTCCCTGGGCTTGCTGTCAGTTGTCCTAGCTGGCAGGACCCCTCCTGGAGGGAGCAGCCCCAGTGCTCCTGCCTGAGGTCCATGCTTAGTGCCCAGGGCAGGGATGCCAGGCACTGTGAGGCCTGTGTTTGAATGTATGTATGTGAGTCTGCATATGGGTCACCTTTGGGCTACTGATGGGAGGGCACAAAGGCGCAGCCCTGGGAGGGCCCTCTGATGACATCTAGTTCACACTCCTTGTCTCACAGAGGAGGGCTAGAGGACCATGCCAGGTCACACTGTGAGAGGGTGGCCCAGGGGACTGGCAGCCAAGACTCTTGGCCCTGATGCAGGCCTCCCCGCTGTGCACCAGGCTCCTTTCCCCCACTCCTCGAGGGGCAGAAAGGGTTAGGGCCTCTCCCCAGGCTCTCCCACACCTGGACAGCGGCAGTCTCCCCAGCAGCCCAGGGCTTCTGCAGCGTCACCCAAGGGACTGTCACTTCCTCCCCTCCTCACACCTGCTCCTCTCGGTCCGGTGCCTGCAGAGCTCTCTCCATCCAGCCAAGAGAAATCCATCCTGCCTCTCAAGCTTCTGAAGGCGGGAGTCTGACTTCCCAGCCATCTGGTAGACCCTTCTTCACGACTCCCCTCAGCGCCATGGACAACCAGGCTCCAGGCTGCCTTTCTGGATTCCTGCCTGCCTTCCACATTTGCTTCGTTCTCCCTGCTCTGTAGGCTAGGTGCTTGCACCAAGTACTTTGGGCTTACTTGCCCCTGTTTGTATGTCCCTCTGATGTATGGTGTCCTTTCTTCAGGGTATGATCCGTCTCTCTCATCAGACAAGATATTTGTCAAGGGTAGCTTGGGTTGTTTTCCCCCTCAGACTGGGAGCTGCTGTAGGACAGGGCCTCTTCCTCTTCTCTAAGACTGGGAGCTCCCAGGGAACAGAATCTGGTCTCTCCCCTCC